>SNQJ01S0063138.1:329-10659 GCA_010110895.2 Picea sitchensis | reverse complement strand
TCCCCTTCCCCGGTGAACTTGGGCATATATTTCAAGTAATCTCCAGCAGGGAAAGGATTCGTGGGATGAGGTAAGATCAAGGGAGCATACTTAGCAGCAACTATGGCCTCCATTCTATTCAGAGGGGGATTAGCACCGACCATAGGAATATTAGGTGGAGGAGAATTTGGAGGAGAAGGAGTTCGCAAAGGGGTTATTGAGGATGAGTCTCGAAGTGGAGTGGGAAACAAGAGAGGATTTAAGGAGAAAGCTAACGAGCTCAAGTCAACAGGTGCTCCTCCTTGTGCAGGAGTGGAGAAATCTTCTGTGGTCGTGGGTCTATGCCAAGGTATAGCTTCAGAGGAGAGGGGAGTGACAAGGAATTCTCCCTCCAATCCCAGACTAGGAGGGGAAAACTCAGCAGGAACACTCCCAAAATTTAGAAAACGGGAAACTTTTGAAGGAGGTCTATTAAGAAACCGAGGAGGAGAAAATAGAGTTCTTACAGAAGGAGATGGCGGATTACCTGTTTCGACGGTGGAAGATTCTACTTCAGGGGCCTTTCCTTTTCTGAGAACCACCTCTGGATCGGTTTCAGGTGTAGCTAGGGGCAGCTGTGGATGGGACCGCGTGTGTCTACCTCTGAAAGCCACAATTGATAGATCAGGTTCTCCCCAGTGGAGTCGTCACAATGGAGTTGCCAGGTGCACAAAATCAATATTGATAATCCTGATATCTGATGCACCTTCAGAATCAGCTGATAGTTGTCGTTCTTCCCAGGGAAAATCTTCAACTTCGTCCCCGACAACGACGCCAGAAATGTTGGCAACGAAAGCCACTCCTGGATTGCTAGCAGGAGCAGAGCCTGACGTCCATCAGTTTTATGTCACAGTGGTTTATAGATGGGATGACCGAATGGAATCCAACTCAAAACAATATCATTCCAACTCGAAAACTAGGCCAGGTATGCATGAGCAAGTGAGGTCTTGCATAAATTTCAGATAGTGAGCTGTAGTAAAGGGTGAACAGGCGGAAGACTTATATAAGAGGAACACAGAGGTCTGTTATTAACAGCAGGTTTCTAACAGACTGAGGAAGAAGATGTCCAGATGCAATATCATCTTACATTCAAACGCAAAAACCAGAGAATGCAGTAATGCAACAATAAATCTGATATCATAACATAACTGCAATAATTCGCACGAATCAGTCAATCAAAAACTCTCTTAGCATGAGACGGAAATTAGATGGAGTGGAAAAAAATGTCTGTCATAACACAATATATCTCATATACAGGTGCATATCCAGCAAACTAGAATATCTGTTAAAACTTTACAGTAGGGAGCTCTGCTCTACCATCGATGATTACAAAATGGCAAAAATGCCTACATATACTCTTCCCTTCCTTTCGTCCAGTGGAGGCGTCTCAAAAATTTCAAAGGGTGACGTCTCCTCAATCAAATCTATCTTTTGTCTCCCTATAATATGCCTCTTTAATTCAGCATGGCTCACGCTAGGGTGGTAGCTGATCCCTTTGAATGTTGAATTGGCGTGTGCAGGTTCTTCTGGTGGCTTGAAGACTCGACATGGCTTTCCTGAGGAGAAATGGTACAGGGGACCCTCCCAGGAAGACTTTCGGTTGGGACCTCCATACTCTGCAATAAATAAGCGAGGTGAGGTTTGAGCCACCCTCTCTTTTCTTCATTAATCTCCAGCAGGTATTGGGATTTAGCCCACGTCGAATCGGCATCTGGTACATCACTGTGCCTTCCCTCTGCATTTAGTTCAACGTTTCAAGACCTGAGTGGCCAAATGAAAAACATAAATGCCCCTTCCCCAAGCCTCCTTCTTGATGGCCAGGCACCAAAACCATGGGCCCGATTCTGGGCGCCATCAGAAATTCAGGGTTCGGGATTTCAAAATGCGAGAAACGAGGGGTGCCCGCTCCTCGAAACTCCGATACTCGATATGCCGACCGGATGCCACCTGTCCCAGTTGGATCGGACGGTCCAGATTTGCTTTGGCCCATGGCACTTCCCCTTGCTAAGACCTGGGCAATTGGTCGGTCCTGATAACTCGATGACCATCGATCTGCTTTTATGGATGGATCTCGGCCATCGATGGCAAAACTTCGCCCGCTCGCTTGACTTGCTGCTACAAAATGGGATTCTCTCATGCTATGCTTAGGTGCTTCCCGTGCAAACTGCAGACCTAGGTACGCCTAATCCCAAGACAAGAAATATCGCTAACAGATTAGAATGAGCATATCAAGCACTAAGCATGACTATCTAGATCAGATCTAACATTCTCTCATATAATAAGCACAAATCATAAATAGATCTATCTAAACATATCAGAGCACTTAGCATATAACATATGAACACATCAAGACAAAACACAAAGCACATAACACAGTGTTTACGTGGTTCACCCCCACCCTGGGGCTAGGTCCACCAACTCTTCTTCTTTTGTTTTCTTCAATCAATTGGTTACAAGCACAAAGCCATCAAAAACCTTACTCCGCACAAGACAGAAGATCTGCACAGCTCACTAGATCTTTCTTCCTTGCAATGCAACACTAAGCTCTCCACAATCTGCTAAAAGGACCTGCACTTAGCTCTGCAAGTCTCTTACACTCATGCACAAAGCACTTACAGACTCTACTCGCACTTAGCATACATTCACATCACATAGATGCACTATTCTCTCTTTTCTTACATTGCCTATCCTTCGATTTATACATACAAAATATGCCTAAACATGGGTAAAACCATGGGCTAACATCCCATTCCCGTTACATATTCCCAAAAACTCAAAAATGGGCCCAAAAGGGGGCCGAGATCCCGTGATATATGCTTCGTCTTGTGCTCCTCCTTCGACACATTGTCGAAGTCCCAAAATAGGTCAACATGACCAAGAAACTCCCAAAACTTGGTCAAGGGCCAACACTAGATGAGTGAGTGTGAGTGTGTAAGAGTGAGGCACCATCCTCAGATATAAATACTAGTTGAGGAGGCGATAGGGTTATGTCTCTTCACTTAGTGGGGCTGACTTCTCCGAGAAGTGGTTAAAACCACTTTGTAAGTACTAGGGAATGACTTTACAAATACCACTATACAAATGCAGTTTGACCAATCCAAAAACGAGGATTTGATGTTATACAAGACCCAACATGATCAATCCGTAAAATGAGATTTGATATATAAGATAATAACTCAAAATTAATTAGAATATTATTCGAAGTTACAATATTTCAACACTCAACTTCACCAAGACTTTTTTCTTGGAATGTTATGCTTTTGGAAAAGGAATTGGGGAAATCCTCTTGCAAGATGGTTGGCCTTTGGATTTCACCAACAAACAGTTTTCATACTGACATATGGGCCAATCCATATATGAAAAGGAAATGTTGGCTATTTTTCGTGCCATAGATCTTTGGAATCCTTATTTATTGGGGAACATATTCCATATTACAACTGATCACCAGAGCCTCAAGTATCTTATGGAACAAAGAATTTCATCCCCGGAGCAACAAAAATGGGTCACCAATATATTTAGCAATGATTATGAGATCATTTATAAGAAGGAAAAATAAAATGTGGTCATTGATTCTCTTTCGAGAATATAAGAAGAAGAAGGGTCCCTCTTTTACCTGTCTTTCGTTGTACCTGCTTGGCTCCAAGCTGCTCACCAGGAATGGTTGCAAGATCCCAAAATATCTCACCTGATCCAACAATTGCAAGAAAATTATCCATGTTCCCCATGGTACTGTTGGAATAATAATGAGCTTCACTACAAATGTCGTCTATATTTAAGCAAATAGTCACAACTTAAATCAATGGTTCTTTCAGAGCTTGATGCTTCACCCATCGTTGGGAATTCAAGGTTTACCAAAACCTATGAAAGGGTCAAATGTTCTTTTTTGAGGATGGTATGAAACAAGACATTCATAACTTTGTGGTTGAATGTGATGTCTGTAAACGAAACAAGGGAGAAACATTCGAATCCCCTGACACACTCCAACCCCTTCCAATTCCCCCTCCTATTTGGAGGGATATCTCTATGGATTTCAATGTGGGCCTACCTAAATATGGAAACAAAATAGCTATCATGGTGGTGGTTGATCATCTTTCCAAATATTCTCATTTCCGTGCTCTGCAACATCCCTTCACCACCTCCACCGTGGCCGAAGTTTTCATTGATAATATCTTCAAACTTCATGGCATGCCACATTCTATTGTCTCTCTCAGGCATCCCACATTCAACAAAATGTTTTGGCAAGAATTGTTCAAGCTATAGGGAACCCAATTACATCTCAACATTTCTTATCATCCCTAGACTGATGGCCAAACTCAAACAGACAACAAGTCTTTGGAAACCTATTTAAGGTGTTTTGCATCAGATCACCAACATCAATGTGCTCAGTGGTTACCCCTAGTTGAATGGTGGTAAAACACATCTTACCATACAACCACTCACATTACGCCTTTTGAAGTAGTATATGGAAAAAATACACCATCATTTCTCTCATATATGATAGGTGTCTCTAAGGTTCAAAAGGTTGAAAAAAATGTTACCGTATGTGAGGCCATTCTACGTACCATGAAATATAATTTGGTTTTGGATCAAAATTGCATGAAGCAACAAGAATATCAAGGTCATTTTGAATGCCAATTTGTTGAATGGGATCATGTGTTTCTTTGTCTTCAACCTTATAAGCAGACCTCCCTCAACACTGAACATTGTCAGAAGCTTGCTCCCAAATTTTATGGTCCTTGTACCATTCTCAAGCGTGTGAGGCCTGTTGCTTACCAGTTATCTCTACCCGGTGATTCTAAGCTCCATCCGGTTTTTCATGTCTCATGTTTAAAGAAGGTGATTGGAACTAAATTCCAAACTCAAACTCATTTACTAGAGTTAGATGAAGAAGGTTTCATTTGGCTACATCCCCAAGTAGTCTTGGACCAACTTGAACGTCGTCTCTGTCAGTGAAACATCAAGGAAGTATTAGTGCAGTGAAAAGATACAACCCCAAAAGATGCCACTTGGGAGCCAACTACCATTCTGCAACAATTTCCTCATCTCAAGCCTTGAGGACAAGGTTGTTTTTCACGGGGGAGGGCATGTTAGGGACCTAACCTCCCTAACCCCTCATGTAGGTAAAATAATATATTTTCCATGTAATAACTATCGATGTTAGTCTATAAGGTCTATTTAATAAATGAGAACAAGTCAATTTAAGAATACCTAATAGAAGCTTCCGCTTCTAGAAAGATGTTCCTCTAGAAGGTTCATTAGAAGATATAATTAGTATAAATAAGAGCAAGAGGCATGAGAAGTCTTTTTCTTGAGAATTATTGTAATAGATATCTTCTCTGTTGGAGATTTGCCCCTCATGGAGGCAAGTAAACATTATTTCCTATCAATAAAAATATAATTTTGGTGTTGTGGTTCCCTATAATTTGTTGTTTTGTTGATATCTCTGCAATATTTCTGTCTTCTGATTCTATTTTGGTGTTATTCTCTACATTATTTCTCTTTTCTTCTAATATAATAGATCTGGTACCTTACATTATATGGGAATCAATCATAAATCTCCTCACACTCGAGGCCATTGAGAATAATTTGGTGATGGAGGTTGGACTAAATCCCTCTACAAGTTGCAGGTCTAAAAGAAGCGTGGGGTCTTAAGATTATCAACATTTTTCAATACAATCAATATGGTCAACATTACCGAACCATGGTCCAAAATGATCAACCATGGTCAAATTTTTTTAACCATGGTCAATACTGGTCAGCATGGAATGGCAAGGGTGAAGGGTTAATGGTTTACTGGGGTTACTATATTAGACGGTTTGATGGGATTAGTTGGCTACATGTTTAATACATCATTGGATAAGTGTCTATGACATGAGTGGGTCTATGAGATAGGGGTTAGTGGATCAATGTGGTTAATATGGTGAACTTGGTGAATATGGTGTATATAACAAATATGGTCAACCATGGTTGATGGTGGTATTATGGTGAATGTTGGTTGAGGGTTAGTGATTTACTAAGATGAGAGAGTCAAAGAATTAGTGGATTAGGTGACTAATGGGTTATTTATGGGATAGGAGTAGGCGAAAAGTTGTGTTAATTTACCTATGTTGGATAATACTCCACATAAGTCAAAATAGTTCAATATGGGTTAGTGGGTTGCTAGAGTTAGTGAGTTTGCAAGGTATGATAAGATAAGATAATTTTATGTGTTTTCAATGAAATACCAACGTATTTATAGGTAAACCATCTCTTGGCATTACTCCTCACACTTTATGTTGTCAAGAAGACTATAGTGATGGAGCTTGGAGTAGTCAAACTATGTTGTGATCAAAGCCTCCTCGAAGCCTTAGGTGGGACTTGTAGGATAATTATAGGTTGAAAGGAAGTGTGGCTTGTCAAGATGGTCAATATTTTTCAATATGATATAGATGGTCAACCAACCATTGTCAATAAGGTCAATAGTGGTTAGTCATGGTCATTTATTGTCAATATTTTCAAAGAGGGTCAAGCATTATTAACGGGTCACTAAATTTATTAGTTGAGGAGGTTTATGGGTTATGGGATTAGTGGGATATGTGGTTAGATACATATTAGTGGTTAAATGGATATTATATTAGAGGGTCAACAAGATAGGTATCAATGGATCAATATGGTTAATATGTTGACCCATGGTGAATATGGTCTACATAGTCAATAAGGACAACATGGAAAATCATGGTCAATTTTGGTTATTATGGTTATTGATGGTTGAGGGTTAGTGAATTAGAGAGTGTCAAGGAAGGTTTAAGGAAGTAATAAGGAAGTTTTAAGGAAGTATTATAATAAACTCCATGCATCTTGTAAATATTTTCTACATGGTCATTGAATACGAACAAATTGTTATTTGTTTTAAAAATATATTATTGTTGATTCGATGTCTCTAACAAGGAGTCAAAAAGTTTCATATAGTTAAAATGCTAAGTGATATGGGGAAATATGATTTATACCTTAACTATAGATATGTCAAAATTGAAGAAATAAATATCTTTATTGAGGAATCAAATAAATGTGAAAACAAGGAGGAAATGTAATGCAATTTAGTAGTAAGTACAAAATCAAAAGAAGTATATATATACAATGGAATATTATAGTGTACCATTACTAAAATCAACAAGGGAAATAATTGTAAAGCGGCTAGTCCCTGCCTATTTCATATCTAGAGTAGTTGATATAGGCATAGTGACTCAATGTTGGATGCAAACAGTGCGAGAATGAGGGATATAATATGTTTTTAACAGAGGATTGGAAATTATGCGACTACAAGACTAGATAAATCCACATAATGGATCAAGGAACAAAGACTGTTTCCAATATGGGCAGCGACTTCCATTAAAACAATTATAGTTGTCTTGCCAATGAATTAATAATCTAAAAATGTTCTATTATTTCAATTCCTAAACCAACTGAGTGAAAATATTTTCCCATAGTAAGATACAACTTCATACTAAACCAATTGATTGATAGGTTCAGGCCTATATGCAATTTTCATCCATATACATTAAAAAAAACCTTGTCATAGTAGACTTAAATTCCTAAACTTTATGTATATGGATGAAACTAGTCACAGTAGACATTAATTCCTAATATATTATGCATGTATACACAAGTTAAGTAAATGATATATGTCCTTCTTTAGATTTGTTTCTTGAAAAGAAAAGCTAGGTACTTGGCTAACATGCAAAAATAATATCTCCACATGGCCGATTGAGATGATTAGAATCCTTAGACACAATCATTAGAAAATAAACATTTAAAGCTTCTTCAAATAACTATCACCACATGCAAGAGACATGTGTATATCCCCTTTACTTAGCTTGTCTCTTGAATATCACCACATGCAAGCGACCTGTGTATACCACATTTTTGTGTATATCACATTTTTTACTTAGCTTGTCTCTTGAAAATCACAACATGCAAGAGACTTTTAGTACAAATTTAAGATAACATAGAAAAATAAACAAATATTCTTAACTTACTTGAGCGATCTTCCCAAACAAATAAATAGGTAATAATCTTCCACGTTGAGAAGCCACACCAGCAATAACACTTGCTTTCAATGTGCTCCGCAAGAGGAATAGTATTTGACATCCAATAAGATAAAATATCATAACTTTCCTAATCTGCAAGAGACAAAATCAAGTGTCAACAATGTTTGCCATTATATAACACCTTTAGATAAATCTTTAAGTAAAAAAAATCATATAGCAGTGGTGAGAAATTTTGAATATACTTCATTAATAAGTGAATTGCAAGATGGTTAACTGTTGAAGTGAAAGCACATCCCCTCCTTTTTTTTGTTTCAAAGATGAAGTTGTAACAGTTTGATAAGAAATATGTATTACCTCTATGGATAAATAAATCATGTGAATAATGCATAAAGAAGATTGATATGCAGCTGGATATATTTTCTAAAGAACAATGAAATACTGAGTCGATTAGTTCTTTATTGCTGGTGCCTCCTCTCCTCTATCGGGTGAGGATGGTCTAGTATTTCTATAGAGATAACCAATCAAGTTGTTTTATTAGGTTCTTGGAGTCGCTTTGGGCTTATATACTGCTTAAAAGCATCTCTAAATGTTAATGGTGATACTGTTCAAATCAGTTCTAAACATTTCGCTCACTGACTTGATCAAATGTGCCATGAGAGAATTTCTAAATGTTTATGGTGATAGTGATCAAATTAGTTCTAAACATTTCTTTCACTGACTTGATAAAATGTGCCATGAGGAATAACTGCAAAAGAATCCATCCATTTTGAGTGCTAAAATTCTAAAAAAGTTGATGTTTTGTCAACTTATTAAATGAGCAAATTTTTTTTAACATAAAAAACTTCCTCAATTCCTTTGTTCTTATGTTTAAAATCCTTCTTCCTTTTTACTAGATTAAGGATTTTGTATTCAACAAACAACACATTCATATCTAAATAACACTTTATCTTTGATGTGTCATTATTTATTCCTCCGTGCAAACCCTAATACATTGGCTTGAAATAAAACCTACATTATTAATCAACAACAGAAAGTGACATCTCTACATTCTTCATAAGATACGACAAGCATTCCTCGCCATGTTTTACCGCAAACACTAAGCACAAAAAAATATCGATCATAGGGATTATTTCTAAATATGAAGGATGTTAAAAATTATGCATCGATTTGCACAGCTGTAGCTCGGGGTAATATGTGCCTAGTTAGATATTTGTGTGACAGATACATTGTTCCGAGTAGTAAATACTTTGTTATGAAGAATAAAGATAAAACCATAAAAATTTCATAAACTTTTACTGTCATCATTATCTTATACTGTCTAGTGTTCAAGGCTAATTATATTTTAAGGTGAGTGTTATCCATCCCTCTTAAAAGTAATAATTATCTTATATTGTCTCATGTTCAAGGGTAATCATATTTATGGTGAGTGTTATCCATCCCTCATAAAAGTCATCATTATCTTATACTGGCTCAAAAAATTTGCAAAGAGTGATTTTGTTTTAAGTTCATTGATATATGCTTGGAAAAATAAGTGTGTAATAATGTACCTTGCTACGAGACTATTATGTATTGGTCATGCTTAGTCATACGGTAGGAAACAAGAAGCAGATCTCGCCGCTGTTACAAGATTAGAAGACAACTTCGAGGGAAGAAATCAATATTATAAAATTGATTTCACATACAATAATCCTAGGTATGTTTCACATACCTACACATTGTTATAACAGTGGTGGAGGGTATTTTCCTGGTTGCATCAGGTTTTTCCAAATCCTTCCTATAGGTTTTATTACATTCGTATAAAAGTTGTGGAGGGTATTTTCATGGCTGCATCAGGTTTGTCCAAATCCTTCCTCTAAGTTTTATTAATTGAAAAACAACATTACAAAATGAGAAAATAATCCACTAAATTAGTATAACTAAAGCCCTTAAATACATTAAAGCAACACAAACAAATATTGTGTATTTTAACAGAAACAAGTACATAGAATGAGAATATTTACTCATTAATTCTCTTTCACCCACTTGCTTGCAGGAAGATAATTTTTGTGTTCACTTCACATCCTCTGGTATTGATTCGTTGGTGCAGGCCAGCATAGTACCATAGGTAGGTCTCTCTTTGTTCTTCATAGGCCCGTCTGTTCATGCTCGAATCGTCGCTGAGTGAGCAAAAATGGGAGCACTAGCATGCCCTGTTGGGATTAGCAAGGCAGAACAGGATGCTGTGGAGCAAAAGGGGTTAACAGAAAACAAAACTACATACAATCTAACTAACAGCTGAAAGCAAA
>SNQJ01S0063137.1:18687-41206 GCA_010110895.2 Picea sitchensis | reverse complement strand
GAGGACCTAAAGTTGGCCTCCATTGAGATTAAAAACCATGATCCACAGAAAGTCATAAGCAATCATCTGGATCATGTTGGGCTTAAGAGATTCGAACATGAGAATTCCCCCTCGGACGACATTTTCCGAGGAGAGAAATCTTATGAAGAGGTGTTAGCCCGGATCTAATCGCTAACACCCGAAGATGCAGCAGTTGTGTTAAGATTCCAAGAGCATAGGAGAAGATGTCTTCCCACTGTGTTGGGAGGGTTGGCCATTACTGAGACAAAAGAAAAGAATGTTGAAGATTCTACAGAGGTAATATCTATCCCTGGACAACAACCTGAGGAGGAGCAAACGAGTAATCCCGAAACAAAGGAAAGGACTCCAGATCCTCCGAGAAAACAGATTTCAGAGGCTGAGGGAATGACTCTAGACCCGCCAAGAAAAGAGAGTTCACAGGTTGAAGGAAAAATTCCAGACACACCGAAAAAGTAGATAGCAGAGACTGAAAAGGAAGCCCCAATTACACCAAAAGAACAGAACCCTGTCAACACTCCAACAAAATCAACAAAGCAAATAGGAAAACCCATCTCCTCTGTCACACCCTTGTAGTCGGCACAGGGAGACGTTAGCGAGGGATGGATATTTGGTGAAGAACTGAGACCTATAAGGGCAAAGGAACTCCCTCCTAATGAGTTCTTTTTTGACAAAAAGAGAAAAGTTGTAGTGAAGCGAGAATTTTATCAAGAAGGAGAATCCACTGTCAAAAAATACAAAATCATGACAGATGGCAAGAGCAAGAAAAGTGACCAGCTCACTACTGAAATCGCTGGAACACTGGGCGCCTACGCTTCGGCAAATCAATTCTCGGTTGGGCAGATGAATCTCCAATTGAAAAGAAAGAATCGCCTCATCAGGACCCTCAAGGCCAGGTTGGCTACAGCCACATAAAATGCCAAGGGCCAGGCCAACATAGAGATGGAACAGGCTAGATTGGCAGATAAAAATGAGATAGAAACGCTCAAATTCAAGCTGGAGCAAGCACATTCGGTGATCCGAGAAGGTCGGGTGCAGGATGATCAGCAGAGGAATATGATCACAGAGCTACAGGCTCAAGTAGAGGTTGTTGAAAGAAAAATGATCGATGTCGTGGGGTTTAAATCCCAAGCGATTGATATCAGATGCAGGATCTCTTCTGTATAGCAGAATCTGCTGGGCAAGGTTAGAGTAATGCAAGAAGATTGTCTGTTGATGCATCAGATTTCTGAGAATCTGACCGCCAGAGAAAAGAAAGCCGAAGTTGCTCGGGTAGCTTTTCAAGAGGCAGTGATAGCTACCAACAACAAGTTTTCCACAGATTCTCCAGGGCTCACCATCGCAGAACAAACAAGAGGTAATATTTTGTTAAAAGATTGGGAACATAATATTGCCTTGAGCAAGGAACAGGCTCAAAAAGTAACCTATTCGTTAGAAGAAGCCTTCACTGCCATAAATGGCGAGCTTCTAGAAATGGAGAATGGAGGTGACTCAGAGACGCTGAGGCAAATGAACGTAGGACAGATCTCCCTCAATCTAAAGGAAAAGAATGAAAGAGATTCGGTGCATATCTCTAAGATGGACAGGGTAGATATGACTCAAGTTGATAAACATTTGATTCAACCAAGCGCACAAATCAACGCTCTTCACATCATTGATGCACAAATAGGTAATGAACTTCCACAGTTGGCTCGAGAGTGCTATTTCGCCGAGGCTAGCTGTCAAGCAGAGCCGTCACAGCTTGTATCCCAGTTCGTGGAAAGATGTATAATATGCACTGAATCCATGCAAAGACAAGCACCTGGCCCTTTTTGAAAATAAAGTAGAAGAGATGGAGTGATTTTGCTCCTCACAGCTGCCAAGCGGAACCTTCACAGCTTGTATCCAGTTTATGGACAGATGTATAATATGCACTGAATCACGTAAAAGCAAGTAGCTGGCACTTTTTGAAAATAGGAGTAGGGAAGGGAAAATTTGTATAAATAGATCACCAAAAGAAGAACCAGGGGCTGGACTTTTTGGGAAATATCGTAATAAAGTTTTTTTTGCATTGGAGAAGTTAATAGAAGCAAATTTGAAGATTCCTGATTCCGTCACGACTGTGTTGCAAGTTTGTTTCATTATGTTTCTTGTTTCATTTCATTTCACTCTTCGTAATTGATGTGTATCACTATAATTTAGTACGACCACTACTATAGTGAAAGGATTTCATTTTTCTGTAATTGTTTCTTGTCTTTCCTCTGCACCAGCTATTAGTGGGTGTAAGACCAATTTGCATTTACAGAATTTCATATTTATTTACACTATGTCAATTATCTCTATGTCGATTTCTTCTTCTTTGTATGTGTGAGTTTTCTATTGACAGTTACCTTACGTTATCTACAGCTAAACGTCTTTCTCTCACCCCACATCTTTTTACAAAAAATAATACAGTTACGGGAAAGGGCCCTCAGTTTACATTCTTATTTCGTTCTTTGTGCAAAAGTTTCTCTTTATTTTAATCAAATTGAAACAGCATTGAAATCTTCTGTTTAAATCATTTTCCATGTTGGTATTATTCCTCAATGATTGTTCCTGCAGCAACTCAACCAAATATTCAACCCGGACTATCCAACCAAATACATATCGCTTTAAATCTTTTTGACACAATCCTTAAAACTGTGAACACCCGGGAGGAATTGGAACGTTCATGGACAGCCATTGAACAAGATATCACTACCCAGGAATAGTTGGAAGCTAGACAACGAGAACGTAGAAATCCTCATTAGTTTCCCATACCGAAGGTTAGCATAATCCTTTATCAACCTTTATCACACTTTCGGATGCCTTGACACTGTACTTTTAAGCCTTAAGTACAGACTCAGGAACAACACAAGGAATCTCTCCCTACCTTTTATTCCAATTAGACTTGACCTCTAGGGGCTTCACTTCCATTTTCCTCCATCTCCATCTCAATCCCCCTAGGGTCACCAAGATTTCCTCCCTAGAGTGACCTAGTGACCCTTGAAGTGCGGGACCTACATCGAGGTGACATTGGGTGTAGGATTCCCAAGTTGTAGCACTTTTCTTGTGGTTGGGTCGGGTTTTCCCCAACCTACAACTTGCATTATAACATTTTGGCATTGTTTTCGGGGAGGATTTTGAATCATATTCATACTCTAACGACACTTTGGTAAGCTATCCCAAAGCCTTTCCCTTAGCTTTCCTGACGACTCCACCAAAAGGATGTTCCCTTTTCCACCTTTATTGATGAGTTCACTTTGAAACTCATTTGGCGACTCCACCTTCCCAGAATCCTTCTTTCCCCAAACCTTTTCCCCCTGGGAGGTTCAATCCTTCTAAGGTTTACCAAAGAAGGCCTCCTCTCAAGTCTCCCATTGCTAAAACCCTTTTCCATAATACCCTCCCTCTTGTTCCAATGGCTCTCCCTTGGGCAAGGGACCTATACAAACCCTTTAACATGACCAATATCCAAGGTTACCCTAACATAATGCCAACAAAAGTCAACGAATGGTTTCCAAGGTTCGCAGGAAACAATGTGATAACTACCAAAGACCACATTTATGTCATGGGTCGGGATATGGAAAATGCAGGTATTGATCATGAATATGTGGCAATGAGACTATTTGCTTCATCATTGATTGAAGAAGCCCTTGATTGGTTAAGATGACTCGCTGATAATCATATCATGACCTATGATGATTTTTCCACCTTATTCAAAAGAAGATGGTCGATAAAAGTAGATGGTGGGACACTTGGGACTCAGTTCAATCAAATAAATAAAAAAGAGAATGAAATGGTCAGGGAGTTCATTTCCAGATTTGGCAGGTTGTACAGTCAAATTCCAATAGATTACCGTCCTACAACATCATCAACTTATCTCCTTTACATGAATGCCTTTGAAGGAAAGTTTTGATACATTCTTAAAGATAAAAATCCCACGTCATTGGTAGAGGCTAAAGAGTTCAATATTGACATTGAAGAAAATATCCTTGATTCAAAATTAGAACCTTTTCAGTACCCTTGTAGCAAGATAGAATCAAGGACTAAGGTTTCCAACAACATTGTTCCTGATATGATTACTCTCCTGACTCAAAAGATAGAACAAATGAATACTCAGTTTGATCAGGTGAAATATCAGCTTATAAATTGTATGACTACAGTGGAAAGAAATCAATCTGATCCCAGACCTTAGTTTTCCAGACAATAGAGAGATGCCACCGGTTGGAAACCAAGACCTCAACAACAGGAAAAGGCCCCAGATACTTTGAAACCTGTTGGGATAGTTGATTTAGAATATTGGTGTCTCAGATGCCAAGAGCTATGTTGACGATGATTTCAATCAACAGTACTTAGCCGACAAATCATTGCCAGGCTCCCCCCTCATTCTGTAATTTCTTGCGCAAAGTCATACACACTCATGTTGAGTTATCGCTACACATTCAAGGAAGATTTCTTTGGATATCTTATCATTCAACAATATTTTATGAATTATGACAAATTTGGTTTTCCTGGAACATGATTCATGAAATAGAGCGCAAATCCCTTAAATAATTCTTTGATGGCAGTTCATCTTCCAAGAATCCCAAGATTTACAAGGAGTATAGATATTTTATGATCAATATGTATAGGGAGGATCTACATAGAGGGGTGACTTTCATTGACATTCCAAACTAGAGAAATAAACTGAAGATGCTCCAATTGTTTTTGACAATGTTACTCCCCCTCTTATTTTTGTGGGTTTACATTCAAAACCTATAAGGCATGTCAACTCATCAAATATAAAGAGTTCATAAGTTCACAGAACAATTAGGGGTGTACAAGGAGCAACTTTGGCATCTTATAAATATTTTTTTAATGAAGTCGCAGATGTGGAAGTTCCACAGTATCAGAAAGGGCATCGACGGGATGAGAAATACAATCCATTGTACATCATTTTTGCAATAATTGCATGACAGAGTACACAACAAACCATTTTGATTGCAAGAAGGCAGGTTTTGTGTTTTTCACAAAATGTTTTCAGGATGGAAATTATGGACTTGGCCTGTTTGTAGCTTATTTTAAGTATTCCAATGAACATAAAATAACTACTCAACTAAGCAGTGACAAGTGGACGGATGAAGAGACTTTTCTTGTTCTAAAGGGTATTTTGATTTAAGGAGATGACAGGAATAGTGTTGTTCAACAT
The DNA here is from genome assembly GCA_010110895.2 of Picea sitchensis. Taxonomy (NCBI): domain Eukaryota; kingdom Viridiplantae; phylum Streptophyta; class Pinopsida; order Pinales; family Pinaceae; genus Picea; species Picea sitchensis. Next base: position 36,000 of record SNQJ01S0063137.1, on the reverse strand, counting down.
GTTGGTACTAAGAATGAGGTTGACTGTGTCATGAAGCTCATACAACTTCCTTTTGGAGAAAATTTTACGGGAAATGTTGGCACTGAAGGAAATGATAGAAGATCAAGTAATATAAAAAATGAAAACAAAGAAAATGATCAAGACACAAAAGGCATAGATTCATACTTTAGTGAAAAAAAATCTCCTCCCTCAAATCTGCAGATACGAGCTATTATTGCAACAACTTTGGGAGAAACAACAACAAATGAAAAACTTATAGAAGATCAAGAAGAGAGGGAAATGGAACATCTGATATCGATTGTTATTGAAAATCAGTTAAAAAATTACACTACAAGATTCAACATTTTGAGGAGTTAGGAGACATCATGAAGAAAGAACATGCTCTAATGGAACAGACAAAAGAACTACTTGTAGAGCGGTTACGCATTGTACAAAAGATTTTGGGCTCAAAATCATCAGGAAGTCGTTGATATCAAGCAGTTAATTAGATGATTCTAAACATATTTCTCGTGACCTGGCCCTTTTCCCAATTTGCAACTAAACTTGCAAAAGAAGAGATACAAGACCAACTTTAGACTACCTACATTTATTTGTTGTATAGTAAATTGGATGCGTGTTGAAGAGTAATGAAGCTTTCCTGGGGAATGTGTAATTGTGATTCTACATCTGAGCTAACATTGTACAAACCACACAAAAATTTGAAGGTGTACAAGATTATATAGCACAAGAATGCATCAAAATAATTAGATCTATAGAAATCCCAGAAGAAGCTGCAATAATGGGGAGATCCATGAGAATAGTACAGTATACATTGATGCAATACTTTGGTAGAAGAAAATATCTTATTGCGTGGACAGGAATGGCAATGACCAGAACATTGGTGTAAATGCAAATATCTTGATAGAAATTTCTTGATCCTAATTCATTCCGGTCAATAAAGAAAATGAAAAATTGAAGAAATAAACGATAATGAGCCAATTCAAAAGGTGACTATAGAGCATGAGACAGTTGTCTTTTCAAGAAACCTGGAGGAAAAATGTCAAGAAATGGAACACCAAGGTTGATATGCGGTTTAATGTTATGGTTGCTCTGTGAATTAGAGAAGGAATAGTGCAAATGGAAAGATCCCAGGTGGTATGGGCCCATACCTTCAGTCAGTTAAGTTTAAAACCACCCTAACTACTCAATCTCCTCCATCTAACATTATTTAACATGCATCATGCAACCAACAAAAAGAGGAAATTTTAGGAGATAAAATTGTTGAGAGGGAGCCTTGCGAAGTAGCGAACGGACGAGGTGAGGATGATATTTGTTGGTTTTCATAAGGTCCTCACATTGTGTTATCACCACCATCGCTCCATTTGTTGGTTTTCGTAAGGATGATATTTGTTGGCTTAGCTTTCTTCTTTCTTTTACTCTTGGTCTTTCTATTGTAACCTTGTTCTAGAATGGCTAAAGAATAAATACCTGGCCCAAGTCTACGCAAAGATTTGTAAATTTTTAAACTCCGGGAAATGTATGGGGAGGAATTTTAAATGGAGATCAAAATCCTTTATGCTCTAAAATTGTTTCTTATTTGTTTTTCGTTTAAATCTTAGAGTTTTTCATCTTTATTAATTCAATACTTTAAATTAAAAAAAAAAATCAAAAGAACTAATGAACTATGACTTATGTAATATGATGTACATAAGGTCATTTCATTTTATTTTTTTATAGGTATAATTTTTTGTTATTTCCTCTATTCATTAGTTTTAGTTTTTCTTTTATAATTGCTCATATTTTGACTTAAAGAAAATTAAAATATCCATTTATTTGCAATGTTTTATAATAAATTTTGGTAGTTAGTAAATTAATTTCTTGTTTAATAAATTTCTCTTTTAATTAATCACTTTAGCACTAATTTTCCCTAACTTTTGATTAGTTTTTCTTTAGTTACTTCTTGCTAAAATAAATACAAAAGAAAACATTTTCATTTTTTAATCTTATTGGTTGCATTCTCTTTAGTTGTTTAAATTCTTTTAGGATTTAATTTTGTTATTACAAATGTATAAAATCACACATAAAAGCATAAAAATTATAAATTGCATAAAAATCAAATATTGTTAAAAAGTAAAAATACAAGGAAAAGGGATTCAAGCTTGGACTGTAGGTTAGAGGAAATTGAGCCTGGAGTTCAATGTGTTTTCTTGTTGGGGGCTTTAAACCTAGGGTGACATTCCTGTCTCTTCCCGCCTAGCCCCACGGGAGGTTGAGATGTTGGTGTTGGGGATTCTCTAGTCCCTCAATGTCAACATATTTTTGGCAACTCTACTGAGGAGGACCATTCGATGGTTCTTTCCTATTTCTATTTTTTTTTTTTCAAAACTTACATTTATCCTCTCTAGACCTCAATGTCTCAACTGATTGGAAGCTTGTTTGGTGGTTGTAACCCTGTGGTTTAAGCTACTAATCCTGGGAAGGTCATTCACAAGTATGCAATCTTTGAATTTTAGGAATACCTAAGCAATTCCCCGTGGTTTGTGCCCACCCCCTTGAAGTTCGTTCACCCGGTTAATCCCTTACCTCACAAATTCAAGCACCATTTGCCTATATTTCATGGTGATGGAACTGTTTCAGTGGTTGAACATCTTCGTGCATTTTAGAATACCTGCATCATCCTTAGATTTAAAGATAATAATAGTTTCATGCTATTGTTCATGAATTCCCTTCAGGGTAATGTCGCCTCTCTATTTTCCAACCTTCCTTATGAATGCATCTCTACATAGTTTGAACTTTTGTACTAGTTTACTTCTACCTTAGTGCATTTGGATAATCGTTATGAGCATATTAAGATATTTAATCATTTACATATGAAGGATAATGAAATAATTTTTACTTTTAACCTTAGTTTTATGAAGTCATGTAATTCAATTCATATGTCCATTCACCCTACTAACTTGGTCGTCCTGTTGCATTATTATGAACTTCTACCTCCTCTTTATCGATGGCAATTAGAAGAAAAGAATGTTCAAAACCTACAGTTAACCTTAACCAATTTCCTTGACTTTGAAGAGAAAATCCATAGAACAGGTTTCTCCTTTGGTATTCATGATTCGCACAAAGATTTTTCTTTAATACCCATCATCAAGAGTTTACAAGATCGCATGTTCTTTCTTGAATCTCGATCTTCAAATCATGTTGGGAGTATATCTTGGGAGCCCTCTCTCCTAGGGCCTAATTATAATAAATTCACTAATTGTGGTTGAGAGCTTGGACGTGAAGAACATACTGATTATATAATGATGCTTGAGGATCAACCCACCTCCCACATTCCAAATACCAACCTTCTTAGACATTGTGGAAAAACTCAATCCCGAGATCATTCGTCATCTCAAGCTTCTTATCCACACACATACGATTGTAAATTTGATTATGTAGATGAAGAAATCCATTCTAACCATGTCAAACCAATTTATGATACATTTTTATTTGTTGAGGATGCTAATGAGTAGTCAAAACAAATTGATGAAGACGAACATAACGTTAATCATACATGTGAGGAGTCCTCTTTTGAAGATATTCATGAATTCGATCAAGATCTTAAATTGTATAAATTTTTCACTAATCCTTTGTTCCAATCAAAAGAGGTTAAAGAACTCGACACTATCAAGCATATCCCTCCTAGGTGCACCTTTTATTTCGATGATGATAACTATTTTAGGAACATCCCTATGTTTTTTAACCCATATTATGAATCCTCTTTGAATCATGACAACCTCGTTCCTAATAGAAATATTCCAAGAGATCATATTAATTTGTGTGATGAATTAATTGACTAGCTCTTTGACACACAAACCCTAAATCTTAAATTTGATCCAATCGATACTTTCAGTATTAAATGCAAATAATATGTTGGTTGGCATGTCTTGGAGGTTGGTGACCGTTTCTTTTGGGTATTGGTTAGTCATTTATCCTCACCATACACATTTGTTGGTTGGCATGTTGGCAGTCCTTCCACATGTAAATTTTTCAAAGTCATAAGATCTACATGCAAAGCAGGCGACACATTCCTTTACGCTAAATTTAATCTGACCTGAGTCCAAGATAATGGTTTTCTTTTCCTCTGTACACAAATAATAATAATAATAATAACAATAAATTCAAAAGGGGGTAGATTAGTTTTGGTTTACTTCGCAATTATTTAGTTATTTTCTCTCTTTTGTTCTTATTTCATTTCTTTTGCTTTCTTTCCTTTTTTTCCCTTTTGATGGTCAGAAGTGGTGGAGCAATTGTTGGTGATATTAAAAGGCTATCTGTATATTTTTAAATAATTGACCAAATCTGTTTTGGTGGACAACAGACTTGTAGGGGAACCAAGTCACCTTCTTTTTTCGTAATTCCTCACTTGCCTACTATGCGCTTGCTAAGCGAGACATCCTCGCTCGTCATAGTCATCATTCCTATCCCCATCTTCCTTCTTTCCCTTTCTTTGTCCTCCCCATTTTGAGATGGCTCCAGCATACATGTTGTGGATGCTCCATGTTAAGCTTGGTTTTTTCCCTCAACACACACCCACGACAAGTTTTCCGGCTTTCTAATCATTTTGTCAAGATCCAAAGAGTTTGTCCCTTCGGGTTATACAACATGACCATATCCCCTCATACTTNTTATTTTCTCTCTTTTGTTCTTATTTCATTTCTTTTGCTTTCTTTCCTTTTTTTCCCTTTTGATGGTCAGAAGTGGTGGAGCAATTGTTGGTGATATTAAAAGGCTATCTGTATATTTTTAAATAATTGACCAAATCTGTTTTGGTGGACAACAGACTTGTAGGGGAACCAAGTCGCCTTCTTTTTTCGTAATTCCTCACTTGCCTACTATGCGCTTGCTAAGCGAGACATCCTCGCTCGTCATAGTCATCATTCCTATCCCCATCTTCCTTCTTTCCCTTTCTTCGTCCTCCCCATTTTGAGATGGCTCCAGCATACATGTTGTGGATGCTCCATGTTAAGCTTGGTTTTTTCCCTCAACACACACCCACGACAAGTTTTCCGGCTTTCTAATCATTTTGTCAAGATCCAAAGAGTTTGTCCCTTCGGGTTATACAACATGACCATATCCCCTCATACTTACCACTTTTCATGAGTTATTCCACGAAGTCCCAATCCATGAATCCTTTGACCTCCATTGTGTCTCCCCCTATTGTATAACATGGTCCACCTAACCCTATCGGTCTCTTGTTGTCTTACATTGAGTCGCCCGCAATCCTATCGTTACCCTTCCTTTCCCCTTTCCTTCATAGAATCAAGGATCACAATCTCATCATTTCAAGCTTGCACGCCACTGTAAGCGACGTGCATCTGTTGGTTGGAAAATGTTGACGACAATTTCGGTCAAAAGTACTTAGTTGACAAAGCATTGCCAGGCTCCCCCCTCATTCTGCAATTTCTTGCGCAAATTCGTACATGCTCCCGTTGAGTTATCGCTACACATTCAAGGAAGATGTCTTTGGATATCTTATCATTCAAGAATATTTTATGAATTATGACAAGGTTGGTTTTCCTGGAACATGATTAATGAAATAGAGAAAAAATCCCTTAAATAATTCTTTGATGGTGTTAAGAACCAAAGATTGAATACGAAATCACCACAACAGATATACAAGAACAATATGCAAAATCTCTTTTATTACTATGAAACCCTTGAGGTAGAGAAACACCATACAATGGATCCTATTATGGAAGGGATCCTCTCCTATTCACTTTCCTCTTCGAGGGGGCATCCTCCTATTGAGCTACTGCTCCAAATACAATACTCTCTTCATATCTCATTACATTGCTTGAACCCCTTTATATAGTGCTACCATCACCTAAGAACATTCTAGAGGAGGAATCTTCTAGAAGTAGAACCTTCGAAGAAGTCCTCTTACATTTATTATATATAATTACCCATTTATTATATCTAACTACCATAGTGGGCCTTATTTAATAATATAGTGGACCTAGTCCACCTTATATTGAATGGACTCTACTATTATCACTATGGGCCCTCTGGGGACCCCCACTACCTCTCTAGCTACCTTACATTTCATCCCCCTTATGAAAGCGTTGTCCTCAACGCTTGATGTACAACCATATACCAGGGTCCCATGGATAAGTGTGGACCATAGTGCTGAAGTAGACTAGAGAACCAGGGTCCCATTGATAAATGGAAGCCACCATGCTAAAGTAGTCCAACCGCCATTGTAAACCAGGGTCCCATGTCCAAGTGCACATGTGAACTCCACACGGAAGATATCGACACCCAATAACCAACTAAAAATGATGCTCCCAATACTGACGCCTATCATGTGGATCCAAATAAGAATATCCAGCCACATAGTGGGAAAGGGTCAACGTTGAATCTAGAAGGAACAATACCATTGTAGAATATGTAGGTTGGACATTGGTAATGATAACTAGCTCTTGATGTGGGACATTGATGTTCTCTACAAAAGGTGGAGTAGAGTCATCAAATAAAATATGGAAGTGGTTTTCATCCCAGAAATGACAACTATCCATATACCAATCATCGCAATCGGCATCGATATCATACCAAGAATATATTTATTGATTATACTCATCCTTGATGTCCTCCATAAGAAATTTCTCCTGCATGTTATCCAATGAATCTTGAATACTTCGAAAACTATCATTGAGGCCATCTCCAAAGGCATCCAATTTGTCATTCAATGTGTCATATAATTGAGATTTGAATGCTTCAAGAATTTTTTTGAGGGTTTGAGAGGAAATATCCATATGAGCACCCTATGAATTCTTTGGTCCCACAACCGTCATGAAAAAACCCTAAAAATAGAACAATAAGTTACGATAGAAAATCGTAGTTTTTTTCTGGAAAAACCCTAAAAAATTGTTGAATTTAAAATGCTCATAACTTCACTTCCCGGACTCTGTTTCAGCTAATTTGTTTTTTGAAATTGGGTGAAATTGTGTGAGGAACTCAAATCTGTAATATTTTTGGACAAATTCGGCCTCTAGCTGCTATATAAATAATAAAATAATAAAATCGCATCATCGTTCGCGGAAAAAACCCTGAAAATTTGCAGATTTTAAAACTTCAATATCTTGACTTCTCGGACTCCGTTTCAGACGATTTATTTTTTTAAATTGGGTGTTTTTCTGAGAGGAACTCATATCTACAACCTGTTTCTGCAAATTTTTCACAAAAATATACCAAAATTTTCTGGAATGTTGCGGCCCTCTTTTTTCTTCTCCGAAAAAAAAAATCTGCAAAAATAAAAAATATTTGCCCACAATGTCTACCAAGGAAAGTGCTCTGATACCAATTGTTAAGAACCTAAGACTGAATACGAAATCACCACAACATATATACAAGAACAATATGCAAAATCTCTTTTATTACTATGAAACCCTTGAGGTAGGGCAACACCATACAATGGACCCTATTATGGAAGGGATCCTCTCCTATTCAGTTGTCTCTTCGAGGGGACATCCTCCTATTGAGATACCGCTCCAAATACAACAATCTCTTCATATCTCATTACATTTCTTGAACCCCTTTATATAGTGCTATCATCACCTTCTAGAAGTATAACCTTCTAAGAAGTCCTCTTACATTTATTATATCTAATTACTCATTTATTATATCTAACTACCATGGTGGGCCTTATTTTATAATATAGTGGACCTAGTCCACCTTATATTGAATGGCCTCCACTATTATCACTATGGGCCCTCTGGGCCCCCCCACTACCTCTTTAGGTACCTTACAGATGACATTTCATCTTCCAAGACTCCCAAGATTTAGAAGGAGTATAGAGATTTTATGATCAATATGTACAGGGAGGATTTGCACAGAGGAATGACTTTCACTGAGATTCCAAACTAGAGAAATCAATTGAAGATGCTACAATTGTTTTTGACAATGTTACTCCCCCTGGTATTTTTGTGGGTTTACCTTCAAATCCTATAAGGCGTGTCAACTCATCAAATATAAAGAGTAATTTTAGAAGTTGCAGAACAATTAGGGGTTTACAAGGAGCAAATTTGTCATCTTATAAAGATGTTTTTAATGAAGTTGTAGTTGTGGAAGTTTCCAAAATATCATAAAGGGCATCAACAAGATAAAAATGACAATCCACTGTACAACATTTTTGCAACAATTGCAGGACAGAGTGCACAACAAATCATTTTGATTGCAAGAAGGCAGGTTTTGTGATTTGCACAAAATGTTTTCAATATGGAAATTATGGACTTGGTATGTCTGCAACTGATTTTAAGTATTCCAATGAACATACAATAACTACTCAACTAGGCAGTGACAAGTGGACGGATGAAGATACTTTTCTTCTTCTAGAGGGTATTTTGCTTTATGGAGATGACTGGAAGAGTGTTGTTTAGCATGTTGGTACTAAGAATGAGGATGACTATGTCATGAAGCTCATACAACTTCCTTTTGGAGAGCATTTCATGGGAAATGTTGTCACTGAAGGAAATGATAGAAGATCAAGTAATATAAACAATGAAAACAAAGTAAATGATCAACACACAAAAGACATAGATTCATACTTTAGTGAAAAAAAATTGCCTCCCTCAAATCTACAGATATAGGTTGATATTGGAACAGCTTTGGGAGAAGCAGCAACACATGTAAAACTTATAGTAGATCAAGAAGAGAGGGATATGAAACATCTGATATCGATTGTTATTGAAAATCAGTTAAAAAATTACACTACAAGATTCAACATTTTGAGGAGTTAGAAGACATCATGGAGAAAGCACATGATCTAATGGAACAGACAAAAGAAATTCTACTTGCAAAGCGGTTACACATTGTATAAAAGATGTTGGGCTCAAAATCGTCAGGAAGTTGTTGATATCAAGCGGTTACTTAGATGCATCGAAGCATATTTCTCGTGACCTGGCCCTTTTCCCAATTTGCAACTAAACTTGCAAAACAAGAGATACAAGACCAACTTTAGACTACCTACATTTATTTGTTGTACAATAAATTGGATGTGTGTTGAAGAGTTATGAATTTTTCCTAGGGAATATGTATTTTTGATTCTACATCTGAGCTAACATTATACAAACCACACAGAAGTTTGAAGGTGTACAAGCTTCTACAACACAAGAATGCATCAAAATAATTAGATCTTCATAAAGACCAGAAGAAGCTGAAATAATGGGGAGATCGATGCGACCAATACAGTATACATTGATGCAATACTTTAGCAGCATACATTATCTTATCGCGTGGAAAGGAATGGCAGTGACCAAAACATTGGTGCAAACACAAATATCTTGATAGAAATTTCTTGATCCTAATTCATCTCGGTCAATAAAGAAAATGAAAAATTGAAGAAATAAATGATAATGAGCCAATTCTAAAAGTGACTATAGAGCATGAGACAGTTGGCTTTTCAAGAAACCTGGACGACAAATGTCAATAAAGGGAACACTAAGGTTGATATGCAGTTTAATGTTATGGATGCTCTGCGAATCAGAGAAGGAATAATGCAAATGGAAAGAGCTCAGGCGGTTCGGGCCTGTACCTTCAGTCAATTAAGTTTAAAACCACCCTAACTACTCAAGCTCCTCCATCTAACGTTATTTAACAAGAAGCATGCAGCCAACAAAAAGAAGAAATTTTAGGAGAGAAAATTGTTGAGAGGGAGTCTTGCGAAGCAGCGAACGGATAAGGCGGGGATGAGCTTTGTTGGTTTTCATAAGGTCCCCACCTTGTTTTATCACCACCATCACTCCATTCCATTTTGGGTCAACTTTCTTCTTTCTTTTGCTCTTGGTCTTTCTATTGTAAACTTGTTCTAGAATGGCTAAAGACTAAATATCTGGCCCAAGTCTACGCAGAGATTTGTAAATTTCGAAACTCCAGGAAATGTATGGGGAGAAATTTTAATTAGAGATCAAAATCCTTTACACTCTAAAATTGTTTCTTATTTGTTTTCTGTTTAAATCTTAGCATTTTTCATCTTTATTAATTCAATACTTTAAATTTAAAAAAAAATAAAAAATAAAAAAATAAAAAAAAAATCAAAAGAACTAATGAACTATGACTTCTGTAATATGATGTACATAAGCTCATCTCATTTTTATTTTTTTTATAGGTATAAGTTTTTGTTATTTCATTTATTCATTTGTTTTAGTTTTTCTTTTATAATTGCTTATATTTTGAATTAAAGAAAATTAAAATATCCATTTACTTACAATGTTTTATAATCAATTTTGGTAGTTAGTAAATTATTTTCTTGTTTAATAAATTCCTCTTTTAATTAATCACTTGAGCACTAACTTTACCTAACTTTTGATTAGTTTTGCTTTAGTTACTTCTTGCTAAAATAAATACAAAAGAAAACATTTTCATTTTTTACTCTTATTGGTTGCATTCTCTTTAATTGTTTAAATTCTTTTAGGATTTAATTTTTCTATTACAAATGTATAAAATCACACATAAAAGCATACAAATTATAAATTGCATAAAAAACCAAATATTGTTAAAAAGTAAAAATACAAGGCAAAGGGATTCACGCTTGGACTGTAGGTTAGAGGAAATTAAGCCTGGAGTTCAATGTGTTTTCTTGTTGGGGGATTTAAACCTAGGGTGAAATTCCTATCTCTTCCCGCCTAGCCCCGCGGGAGGTTGAGATGTTGGTGTTGGGGATTCTCTAGTCCCTCGACGTCAACAAGCCCCACAGGGAAGATTAGTTCCCTTGACAAGACGAATATTATACTGATGATATAGACTTAATAATTTGCAATCTCAATGATTTGCAGGTTACTCAAGAACATATCAATGAAGCCAAAAGAATAGGTGAAAGAGAGGGGAGACTCTGGGCCTTAAGTAAATTGACAGATGATCAGAAGAAGGAATTGAGGAGGAGGGAAATTCTAACCTACATAAGAAAAATTGCTTCAGCCCCTCCATCATAGCTTGATATTCCTCTTCCACCAGTAAAGAAGGTGGCTCCACCACCTCCACCATCGGTATGTGAGTTGCTTCCTAAGCCAACTCCTGCACATGAGATTCAGTTGAATATATATGTTGCAAACATGTTTGGAAAACTAAATAAGACAGTCCTAGTGATAGAGATGTGTAATATCCTTTCTGTAAAAAGGGAAATTTTGAGGATATCATAGGTTCCAGCTGAGAAGGAGGATCTTCCCATAATTTTGAATACTATGTATCTTGATCGAACAAGAGACAAGAAACCTCCCTTCTATCTTTCATTAGGCACGAATGGCCTCCGCTTGAACAACTGCATGCTTGATTCAAGGGCCTCAACAAATTCCATATCCTTGAAGGTAATGAAACAACTTGGTTTGAAGACAACTTGACCTTATGGCAATGTTTGTGGCATTTATTCAAGAAGAGTTAAGGTCTCGGGAGTATGTGAAGACATTGAGGTATTTTTGATAGATTTTCCACATATCAACGTCTTCATGGACATATTAGTAATCGATGTCCTTGATGCCTGGGGGATGCTCTTGTCGAGGACCTGGTCCTCAACCCTTGGAGGTTTCCTTAGCATGAACCTTACACATGCTTATATTCCCATGGGTGATGTCACGTATGAGATCTTACATAACAAGGAAAAGAAAGATACACATGTGATGGATCTGAGGGGCCCTAACTATGTCAGTGAAAACTACTATTCTATGCCTCCACAAGCTATTGACTATTATCCATCCGAGTTACCCTTCATATAGGAAGATTCCATAGATATGTTTCTCCCATGGACAGATGAAAAGAAGACTGCAAAATACCACGGGAAGGAGCTGGGATTTATCCATATTATGCAAGAAGAAGATGACAAACATGAAGGAATCGTCAAAGAGATAGTCCACACAAATCCTTTGTACAATTATAATACACCTTGCATCGATTTCAATGAAGTAAGTCTCGTGCTCATGTGGAACAAAACAAAGGGCAAGCCCAAATATGACCAAAAAGACAAAAATTCATGGCTTGGCCCTTACATCATTAGGAAGAAGTATGACAATGAAAGGTACTAATTGACAACATTAGATGGGAGAAAGATGTCACTACCAGTAGATGGGTCTCTTCTCCAACCTCACATCCAGATCATATGACTTCTTCAGGGCCCATGCCCCATGTAAGTAGGTAATTCATTTTGATTCCATGCATTTTCATCTTGATTGCTCACACTAGTTTAGATGCATTTCATTTTCATTTTTCTCTACTTGCACTATTGATTTCATGATTAGCTTATAATTTATTGAAAAAATGTCAAAATTTTCTTTTTCTAGCTTGGTTGGTTTGGATTATGATCATATGAGAACAAGGATGAGTAGGCCATCCTTCACTTGACGGTTTGATGTTTCCTTGCAGGCACAGGTCTACCAGGAGATGTTGTGGTTCTCATGCACTCTACGGTGAGCACGTGTACCCAAGTAGGATCCAGATGTTATCCCCATTTTGTGGATAACTAAGGAGATTATGTCTTGAGGCCTTTATGTTGCAAATATGGAGTGTCGAGAGACTACATGACCTTGGACATTATGGTGATTCTGGAAGGCAGTGGGCCTTGCTCCATGAGGTACAAGTCAGTATTATGGTGACCATCATTTCAATATTTAAGCCATTTGATTATGTTGTATCTTATATTGCTCTAGATTTCATGATATGTGCTTGGACATTATGCCTTGTTCCTTGCTTCACCTTGGTGGTTGACATTGTGTCCTAGTAAGTTGTTTTCCTTGGGTATGGGTTTGCTACTGATAACTACCTTGATGATCCTTCATACCGTTCCCAACCATACTTACCACTTTCCATCATTATTCCCCTTCATTTCCTTATCTCTTGGGATTTTAGAGTGTATTGACCCAAGAAGGGGTTGTCCCTCATTCTATGGGAAGAAAGGGCTAAAGGCCTGTAGGGGTTGGTGTTGGGTAAAAGATAAAATCCTTATATAAACCTTCCACATGCTTCACTCAAGGATCACCCAATATAGAAATGAAACACTTATCTTTGAATAAAGGGGAACCACAATATAATAAAGAATTCTTAAAAGGTTAGTTGAAGGATAGGAGGTCTGATCATGAGCCGAACTATCACATCCATGGATATCTAATGGTATGCCATTTTCATCATCTGGTCACCAAATCAAGGCAATGGCTCTCATTTGCATCGCTGAGAGAAAGGGGGTCTCATCACGAGCCAACCTTATCATTTCCATTAGGTTTTTTTGGGTGACATTGCCACCACCTGGTCACCATGCTAGGGCAATGACCTTCAACCTCTCCTTATGCTATATTGAAATAAAATAAAGAAATAAAGATAAAAGGAAATTGATGGGATTGGAAAAAGTGCATCGTGAATGAAGGTACAACACACACTCTACAAAGGTACCCATAAATGAGACACTACGACCCCTTGTATGGCATGAGCCCTATGCCCATTGAGTCTTAACCCCAACCACTTCATCCACTTTACATGGCTTAGAGAGGGTTCTCTTGGAAACTTTCCTTGACCTAGGGAAAGATCTACCCAATAGGACACCTCGTTTACCCTCCCATATTTAAGCTTGACAAGTCGCATAGTGTCTTTGAGTTGTTAATTGTATGATATAGTGATCCTTGATGCACATGCTTAGATGGATTATTTATTGATTGGATTCACTTATCATGATGTTATGACTTGAGATCCTTGGAGGGCATGCTCATTTTTCTTTGCAAGGCCTAGTTGGTGGACAGTTTTGGGAGAACAAGCCTAGCTTGGGATTCCATGGGGATATAAGCCCACAAGTTGGATGTCAAGGGCCCGCATGCCGGATGAGAGAGATCAGACTTGGACGACCTAGCCCATCCCTCACTTTCCAAATGATTTTCCCATGAGGGGAAAAACTTCCTATTTTTTAGCTTGACGTCATGCTTTTGGGGCTAGGGCATGGTGGTGAGGTGCCACTATTTGACACATGGAAGTTTTGAGGAGGAGAGGGTCTTCATCATGATGAGAGTGTTGAGATGCTTGACATGTGGCCTTTGGAGGCTTATCCATGCTTCTCCAACACCAACGACTTCCTCAAAGTGGAAAAACGTCCCCTAAAGGGGTGACATCCTCCTAAATTAGGATTTTATTTGTGCAAAAAGTGAAATTTTAAGTGAATTTTTTAGTATTACTTTGTTAAGGGGGAAAGATTAGGGTTTTTGACCCCTAATCTTGTGTTTTACTCCTTAATTTATGGACAAGCTATGTTAGATGCATTTTTTATAAATAGAGATCATAAGATCTCATTTTAATCATAACTCTCCCTCTTGTGAGAGGCTTTGGTATGAAATTTTCGCGACACTTGGCTCTTTTCATCTCTTTTTCACTTGTTTATGGTTATCTATTGGTGAATGGTTGATGGAAGTCTATCTCTAGTTTTGGATGATGCTTTCTAGTTCTTGTGGTGGATTATCTTGGCATTTCTCTTGATCTCGGTATGGTTTTCTACTATTATGCTATCATTTTTTCAAGAAAATATTGTTATGCTAGGAGCTAGGTGGGAAGTCTAAGGTCATACACCCCCACCATAGTATTCATCATTTTATTGCTTCATCTCATTGATTATATAAGGTTGCTAAGAGAAGTATAAGGACATACACCCTCTTAGCCTAAACTCTAGCTAGAGAAACTTGCTTTGGGAAGTAAAAGGGATTACGCCCCCAAGGAGGTAGCTTCTTTATCTATTTTTTATTTGACTCCATTAACCCAATAGTAAAGAAACTAGTCATATTTTCTTACATTAGAGATACAAAATCATTGCCTTGGGAAACACAATTTTTTATCTTTTGAAAGGTTTCTTGCTTGAAGTTGGTTTGTATCATTGATAGGAGTCTTCCCTTACTAGGGCATCCCCTCTCTCCCATTACCTTTCTTGTTGTTACAAACTTTAACCTACATCCATTAGGGTTGCATAACCCTAGCTATTAGCACCCTCATAACTCTTAAACTAACCCTAGACTAACTCCTAAACTTTGTTAATTTTCTCTACTAACTAGGGCGCATATTTTGAGCTAGTTCTTGGCACTTTTCCATGGTTCATTTTGTTGTTGCATGGCAGTAAATGATACAACAATAAGACTAAAATTTTCTGCAGAAAATACATGTTTACAACAACCATCTTATCTTGCTTCCTAAGTGCCAATTTTTAGACTGTATTCATTGCTAAGTTTGATGTCGATTTACCTAACTAGTCTAGATATTTATATGTTGATCTTAGATGTTTTATTTGATGATATAAACTGATATCCACTGCTCCAAATTAGGGACAACAAGCTTAACTTTCTGATCCAACTAACATATATCAATGCAAAGTGTATTTTCTTGTGTCTCAGGTAGGTACAATCACCTAGAGAAGTTCTATACCTATGGAGCAACAATTACTTGACTTGCAAGACATATCTCCCTACCTTTAATTCCACTTAGACTTGACCTCTAGGGGATTCACTTCCATTTCCCTCCATCTCCATCTCAATCCCCCTAGGGTCACCGGGATCACCTCCCTAGAGTGACCTAATGACCCTTGAAGTGCGGGACCTACATCAAGGTGACATTGGGTGTAGGATTCCCAAGTTGCAACACTTTCCTTGTGGTTGGGTCGGGATTTTCCCAATCTACAACTTGTGCTATAACAAACATTAAATGTCGAGTACTTTAGAGGCGTCGACACAATCGAAGCCATTGAATGATCGATGCAAGGATCGTTAGATCAAGGAACGTCAAATGGGAGGAGAGTTAATTGTCACACAAGTAGATTCGCTGACTCGCTTAGGGTTTTTGGATGCTCGGCTTGAGGACCGTCAGATATAGGATGGGTCCAATTAATGGATCGCCATTGGAACTTTTGGTTGGGGTCTTTACAACCCATGGGAATGAAATTATCAACAATGACGACGAGAGGTTCTGTAGAGGCAGAACCGTGGGTCGGTGAGACATATGGAAAGCACCACATCGGAGCCACGACTGTGCCACATCAGATGACACATGGGCTAGGCAGCCACATGGCAGTGCGGTGGCACTTTGCCAATGAGGGCCAAGAAATTTGAAATACCATAAATTTTAATCCAGAGCTCAGTTTGAAGCATGGTGATAGTTGTTGGGAATCTCTTGATGAGTAGAAGATAATGGTTCCCTCAAGAAGAGGTATTGAGATGATTGAGAAAAAGTGAAATTTTACTACCCCTTCCCTTAAAAGGGTACTTAGGGGGTTGGGTGTCTTACACTCACCCATACTTAACCATTTTTCCCATCCTCCTCACTCCTCTATTGTGGCACCATACACTCTTTTTCCCCCTATCACTATTGCATTCCCTTACTCCCTCTCTCATTTTCCTTCGTCTGATTTTCCTCTTTTGTACCTATACCCCTTGTGGACCCACACTCCTTTTTCCTTCACCCCCACATGCTCTCACCCTACACCGCATTCCCTCACCTCTATCAATATTCCCTCACTTATCCTCTTGTCCTTCTCCATATTCTCCTACACTTAACCATTTTTCCTAAGTTTCCATTCGTCCAACCACATCATGACACATGGCACCCTATCCAACTATGACATGTGGCAACCAATTGGACTTCAACATGCAACAACCAATTACAATATGACATGTGGAATCCTATTAGACTGTGACACGTGGGCTATGACTGGGCATTGACTTGTGATGATTGGGCACTGACTAGATTCTTATTGGGTGACCACTGAGTGTTGATCGGGCATCAAAAAATTTATTAATTTATGAAATTTCATAAGTGATGAACCTACACCAAAGTCTCTATAATCTCCTTTGTTCCACATGAGGACTATGGTAAACTTTTCATTATAAACACTAAACTTATCATCTCCACAATGCATGTGGGATGGAGTATTTTAAAGAGGTGAATTTTAATCAATGGCTAGGATTGATCCACGAAATTGGATGGACGACTGTTGAGCAGTGAACTTATGGAGGTCATAACTCGAGATTTGAACATCGGTTTTGGACAAACTATACCTCGTTGGAAATTTAATTCGATGAGGAAGATGATGGAACATGTTTCAAGAGGTGAAATTGGTCATAAATATCTCAGAAATTGAAAGAACAGTTAGCTATGTTTTCATGGTTTGCTGATAAATTTGCATGGAACCTCAACTTCCCGAGCTTATAACTTGAGATTGTTGGATTACTGAGAGGGGGGGTGAATCAGTAATAGAGAAATTTAACCATATAATCCAAGTGTTATATCAATGAAGCATTATTATCCAATAACTGCAGAGTAAATAAGCAATGAACAAATGAACAATCATACACATAC
>SNQJ01S0063136.1:45916-92228 GCA_010110895.2 Picea sitchensis | reverse complement strand
TTTTCTTATATGTCTTGAAGAATTACATTCATTGGAAGCACCAACTTCCTTTGTTTTCCAGTTGCAACTAAAAGGAGGCTCCAACCCCCTAGTTTCTCAGGATACAACCTGAGGGAAGATCCAACTCCCTAATTCTCTGGCTACAACCAGAAGGATGCTACAACCCCCTATGTTCTCCGGCTACAACCAGAAGGTGTCTACAACCACCTGTCGTTTCCTCATCCAACCGCCCTCAAGTAGAAGTAGAATGATGGAACCACTATCACACTATCACTATGAGATATATCACTGTAAACCTGTACCAATAATCTTGAACCACGCATCAACCTGTACCTCAACCTGTACCATAAACAAGTGCATCAACCATGCACCAACCTGTACCAAACAACCTGTAATCAACCAATACCATAAACAAGTGCATCCAACAATGTAACAAGTATGTACCAATCATGTGTCAACTACACATCAACTATGACTCATCAATATGTACCAAGATCATCAACTATACACCTCATGTATGTGCCAACTCATCAACTACTTGTCTCAACCATGTATCCAACATGTACCTCAACCAAACTCCCTCATCAATTTCATCATCCAAATATGATTTGTAACTCTTTAATAGACCTAGTGTATATGATCACATACCTACAAGTCTTCCTTAACTTTAACAACAAGTGACTATCATTTTCATCAAACTTTTCTTTAGTCTCACATGACTAGTTTTGGATTAGTCAACAACCCTAACTTGAAATAATCATAACTATGTACCTATAATGAATAAAGATCTGAAAATGATACAAAATGTTCTTCAATGTGTTTAATGTAATTCCTCCAGGTGCCACTACTTGGAACCTCTCAGAAAAGGAGTTATAGCAAAAATGACATACCTTGCTGAATTATGGATTATTCTAGAGAGTGACCTTGTATTGTGTGCCTCGCACAAAATATTTGTTGAATGGATCTGAAAATGTTACATCGAATACAAAATATTGTACTCTAACCAAAACATTTTTTCTTACTGAATTTGGATATGTTATGAAGACGTTATGTCATTTTTACCTGAAACACATGTTTCAGACTAGTTTCAGGACTAGCCACAAACCCTATTTTCCACGGAGTGTAACTCCAAAAATACAACGACCCACAAGATGATTTTTTTACTAAGATACTTGGATATGTTTCCTAAATGGAGTAGAAATATCACGGTCTGAATCATTCTAGAAAAATTTTTATTGCGAAAATGGTGAGATGACCTATAAATAACATACCTTAGAAAGCATCATCAAAAGAATTTATCCTCCCTTGAATTCCGACCTTCTTTTCTTCACCTTCCCTCTGAAATTAGGCTTATATATCATTTTCTTACATCAGACATCTATAGATATTCAATATTATCAAGTGTGATCTAAACTGAGAGAGCCTTGACTCTTATTTATACTCTCTAAGTAGCTTCCTTAAAAACATCTTCTAGGTCACTTTGCCCACTTTCCTTATTTTACGGTTAACACACTTCTAATTTCTCCATTAAATTTATTATTTAAATAATTTATTTTGTATTCACTTTGAATTATAGTACACGCATCACTTCTGTTTATTATTTACCTTCTAAAATCTCTTAAACCACTTTGACTACTTTGACCTTTTGGGGCTTCTAGATGACATATGAGGGTCCTCCAACTTCGTAAGGACGTAATTCTCAATCCGTGAGGAGTTATGTGACGTTCCACGTACCACAAAAAATGGAATGACATGTAATATACATATATAATAGTATTACATGAAAATATATCAAAACTCATACCATTATCCATCAAACAAACTTGGGTCCATAACCCAAACCTCGGTTCTCCAACTTCTCATGGCCATAACTCTCTAACCGTGAGGAGTTATGTGACGTTCCACATACCACCGGAAATGGAATGAAAAGCACTATCTATCTAGGATAGTTTCACTAACAAATTTATTGACCCTCATCTCAATATTCCACAAATAAGCATGGGTTCTCTAACCATACTTCTAGGATAACTCAATCCGCGAAGCGTCTTCCCATGAGGGCCTTCACCATAAGAGGACCACTTTGGATTTCATCCATTTGTACTTATTATCAACCATGAAAAGACAATAATGAGTCATATTTACATCAAACAAACTTGGGTCCATTACCCAAAACATTGTGCTACCAGGATTTCTTCAAGGGTTGACATCAATGACAACCAACCTTAATCAACAACTTCTATATGTCTTCTCTTTTGTATAAAAAATTCACAGTTTGAAGAGTCCCAAAAAATAATTTATAGTGAAAATGCCAAACTGACTTGTTTGAAACTTATTTCAAGATCATCCAGGAGCCCTAACTTCCATAGGCATATCTACAACATTATAGCGAACACGAATCTAAAATATTTTACCACATGTACAACAATATCTCTCCACTATATTTGCAAAATTGAAAGCTCTGAAATAACACAGAAAATAAGTTATAGCCAAAGTGTTAAGTTGTCCTGTTTGAAATTGATTTCAGGAGCATTCAAGAACCCTAACTTCCATAGGGCATATATATGAAGGTGTAGTGGACCAGAATCTGAAATTTTTACCACATGTACACCAATGTATCTCCATTGTTTCTGAAAAATTTCAAGCTATGAAACATCCCAAAAAATAAGTTATATCGAAAGTGCCAAGATGACCTGTTTGAAATTGATTTCAAGAAAATTCAGGAACCCCAACTTCCACATGGCATATCTATGAAAGTATAGCGAAATGATATATGAATTTTTTATCACATATACACAAAGATTTCGCCTCCTTATCTTCCAAATTTCAAATTGAGAAACATCCTAGAAAAAAGTTATCACGAAAATGCCAAGATGAACTGAAACTGATTTTGCAATTCAATTTTTGCTAATCCATTTTTCACACCCACACTTTATCTCAATTATTTCTCTTTTTTATACTTTTTCATAACCCTTCATGAAGGGAAATTTCCATTAATTAAATAATTAATTCCCAATACCATGGGAAAATTCTCCAAATACCATGAGCAAATCCCCCAAACCATGGGCAAATAACCACCATTTCACTAAATTTTACTTTTTCACATGCACCCCTTTTTTAATATACTAATAAACCTATATATATATATATATATATATATATATATATATCTTGGAAATGTTGTGTGTATTGTAATTTCGTAATATGACATTAATAACATCATTAATACCTTGATATCAATTAAAATAATTCCAACCGTTTATGTACACGATTCAATAGATCATCTAGGAAAATGCCACGAATAATGGGCTTCTTGCAACTCCACTCAATATTCCAAAAGACTCAAATAAATATTTAGACTTCGAAAAGTCAAAACTGTAGGATTACAATCAAATTTGATGAAAATAGACTTCCAAAGACTTTGTATACTTACAAAAGAGCTATTGAAAGTGACATTCACTTCAAATACATTCAAATGAAATTATGTGATGATTAAACACTCATTACGTTCATAGTGAAATTGGTTATTAGACTAACTCAAAAAAACTCTCAAACTAGTTAAATAGAGAATTTATGCATGCTAAATTTTACCCAATTACATAACTTAATTACTCTTGAGGACCTTCTCGCTAACGAAAAACCATAATGATCTTAATACCTTCATTTTCACCATAAATATTAAAATAAAACGATGAAGAATATTTCACTATATTCCATTTATTTGTATGATAGAGGATTTAAATATTTGAGGGACATAAACATGATTATTATCATATTATTTTTTATTATTTTTAATAGATTAATAGAATCATTATTTCTTGAATTATTCGTCGAGAGGGATCAAATCCCTTGACGTGAAAACCTTTTTTATATTGTAAAAATTAGAGTAAAGGTTTGCACATCGAGTGATTTTATCCTTCTTGACGCATGATATTTCCAAATTTAATGTGGAGTTAAATATAGTAGAGAACATATAAATACATTTAATACAAAGCTCACATTTGCGCTGGTTATATAGCTCACAATTACTACATATATTTATTGCATTATTATTTTTTAGATGACAGACATATATATGTGTGTGTGTGTGTGTGTGTGTGTGTGTGTGTGTGTGATGCAGGAGGATTGTAAGAACTCCAACAAAGCAAGCGCAGAAGCAGAGGACAACTAGATATGCACCAACACACATTTTGAAGGCATTTTGAATTTGAACGATAAAACATTAATATAATATCTAGGAGGATGTATTTTCATTTGTGTTTTGAAGATTGTAAACATATCTTGAGCATTGCTCTCATCTGTTGGTTATGGATGCATTTAGTTGTAATGAATGAAAAGTAGATAGCTTTTAATTTCTGATTAGATAGCAAGAGCTGTAGGAGGGAAAAGTCTACAAATCTCCCTCGCATGTAATGTATGGGGGGATTATTCTCATTGTAATTGTAAGTTGTAGGGCAAGAGAATAGAAGAGCATCGAGAAGAAAAAATATTGTAGGATTGTATAAGCAGATAGTCGTTGCTATAGAACCCATGTACAAGAGCACTTGAATTAATATAAGAATGCTTTGATTCCATTTTATGGTGTTGTCATGGTTACTGTTTACATCTATTGAATGGTATGTTTACATGTTTATATTCTATGTTCTTGCATTTGTTTCAATACTATATGTGTGTATGTATGCTCTTGATTTCATGCTGCATATATGAAGTCTGTGAGAGGAGAAGTATAAGTTTCAATTGGTTCTCTTCCTGAGAAATCCTGCAAGGAGTGCAGTGAGAGTCTGCAAGGAGTGCGTTGACGAGATTCTAAGTTCTATCTTAGAAAAGGTCAAGAGAGATATCGTTGTTCTTATACCAACAAGAGTGTAGGTATAGCACAGAGTCATGCAAGGTGTGCGCAGACTAATTGAAGTCTTAGACTTATCCAACCAAGGGAAGAGGTCGAAGAACTATTGTTGCCAGAAGTGCACAGAGTTGGAGCACCGAATAACTGGAGGTTATTTGTGAATGCCGCAAGGAGTGCGTGCAGGAACCCTTTTGAAATATTTGAGTTTGCAACAAATATAAGCTTAGGAAGGATAGATATTTTGAGAGCTCAATGGAGGAATGCAGTTAGAACTCACCTCGCAAAAGCGAAGTTCAGAAGGAAAGATTCCAAAGTATTTGAGCAGGAGTCTTTGAGAGATTGAATGGACAGTTGAAATTCTCAGAAGGAGAATCACCAAAGTTCCATGAGCCATTGGATCCAGTGGATCAGCGAGGAGGTTAAGGCTGAATGTCTTTCATCACTCGTAAGCTCAAGAGGAGTAGTAACCGTTGGATCTGGATCAACAAGGGTCATTGATCGTGTGTGTGAATTTTGCCATATCGGGGTTCGAGAGGTGGAGTAGTTCATAGTTGGAATCGAGAATTGTGAACTCCCGATCTATGAAGTCCTGATAGAATTAGGACCGTCAGATTGTGGGAAGTGTAAATCCATTGATTTGCGACGAGGATTCATCATGGTTTCGACTATCAGCGAAGGGTGTTGCTGCATTGCAAATCGCTGATATGCGAAGTTCTAAAGTGCCGAAAGATTGGGCCCCAGGTTTCGGTCAGGGGTCACATGAGGAAAATTCAAGGGAGGAATCAAAGACCCATTAGCCCTTTTCGGGGTTTTCGAGTTGAAGGAGTTGGAGGAACTCACATCAGGGATCGTGAAACCCAAAATAACCTTTCAGGTAAAGGCTATGGTCACATCAGTTGGTCACATCGGTAAGAGTTGGTGCTTAGTGCTTGTTCGTACAAGTGTAACTTCTAAGAAGGACCTATGGAAACACTATTGCATGTTGAAGATTCCTGCGGGGAATTGAGGAGTCAATCAGACTCAAAGGGGAGATTTAGAACGATCCTTAGACTAGGAGGTTGTGTAGAACCTACTGAGGTAGGGGTGCTGCGTCAGGTGGTATCAGGGCCCAAATTTTAAAATTATGTAGCAGAGAGAAGTTTACAACAATGTCACCCAGAAGACGTCAAGAAAGAGCTATGCCCGATCCAGCTGTGGAAAGGGAAATGAGAAAACTTCATGCTCAATTGGATGTTATGGAGACAACACAAAGATGAATAGTTGATGCTGGAGATGTCAGTGAGGCTGAAAGAGAAAATGAAGGTGAAGGTTGAAGCAAGCAATACTATACTTCTCATGAGTGGGAAGGAACTTCTGGATGAAGTCAAGAAAGAAGAAGACATGCAGTTTGTCGTGGTGAGAAAACCTAGAGTCATCTTAACCAGTACCAAGATAGATGATCTATTTGGAGAAATTCAGGAACTACTGGAGGAGTTCATTGATATAGTAGTGGACGAATTACCTTGTTCGTTTCCTCCCATAAGGAGTATAAGCCATCACATCAACCTCATACCTGGAGTGATTTTACCAAACAAAGCAGCGTACTGATTGATGCCACAAGAGAATGAAGAAGTCAAGAAGCAAGTCCAAGATTTGATGGACAAAGGGTTGGTTAGAGAAAGCTTGAGTCCATGCCCTATACCAATAGTGCTAAATCTGAAGAAAGATGGTGGTTGGAGAATGTGTACAGATTCGAGGGATATAAACAAGATCACCATCAGGTATAGATTTCCTTTACCCAGGATGGATGAATTGATGGATTTCTTGAGTGGAGCAAAGTTATTTTCAAAAATTGATTTGAAAAGCGGATATCATCAGATTAGAATGAGAGAAGGTGATGAATGCAAGACAACACTCAAGATGAATGAAGGACTGTATGAATGGCTTTTCATGTCATTTGACTTGACGAATGCACCAAGTACTTTTATGAGATTGATGAATGAAGTCTTGAAGGATTTCATTGGAAAATTTGTGATTGTGTATCTTGATGATATATTGATCTTTAGTAAGACTGAGGAGGAACAATTGAGACATTTAACTCTAGTGATGAGGAGGTTGCATCAAGAGAAATTGTTGATAAATTTGAAGAAGTCATCTTTCATGAAGAAGGAACTCATTTATTTGGGGTTCATGGTCTCTTCGAATGAGTTGAAGATGGATCCAGAAAAAGTAAAAGTGATCAGGGATTGGCCATTGCCAAAGAGTATTTTTGAAGGTAGAATCTTCCATGGATTGGCTAGTTTTTACAGGAAGTTCATCATAGATTTTAGTGGGATAAGTGCACCAATGATGGACACAGTCAAGAAAAGACATAAATCTTTTCACTAGACAGAGGAAGCAGAGAAAAGTTTCAAGTTACTGAAGGAAAAGATAACTGGATAGCCAGTTCTGGTTATGCCAGATTTCAGTAAAACATTCCAAGTCACATGTGACGCAAGTGGATTTGCAATTGGAGTAGTCTTGAGTCAAGACAATAGGTTGATTTCATACTTCAGTGAGAATCTGAATGAAACAAAGATGGAATATTCAACGTATGATAAAGAGTTGTATGAGGTCATACAGGAATTCAAGAAATGGAGACATTACTTGGTTCTAAAAGAGTTTGTCTTGTATAGCGATAAACATGCTTTACAATTCATAACTCGACAGGAGAAATTGAACCAGAAGCATGTGAAATGGGTTGAATTTATACAGAACTTTACTTTTGTTATAAAGCACATTTCTGGAGCTGCTAACAAATTTGTTGATGCGTTGATCAGGAAATGTTTGATTCTGCAGGAGTTTCGTGTGAAGACATTAGGTTTTGATAACCTTAAGGATATGTACAAAGATGATTCATATTGTAAGGACACTTATGAAGCATGTGAGAATCCAGTTCTCAGAGATAGAATCCAATGGATTGAATATTTAATTCAATATGGATTATTATTCAAGGGAAATAAGTTGTGTATCCCGAAGAGTTCTATGAGAGAGAATCTTTTGAAGGAAAAACATAGTGGGGGATTGGATGGACATTTCATCTATGACAAAACATTTGCACAACTGAACACCTTATACTATTGGCTAGGGATGCAGACAAATGTCAAGAAATTTGTCAACAAATATAGAATTTGCCAATATGCAAAGGGGAGGAGATAGAATACGGGATTGTATCAACCATTGCCAGTACTAGAGAGGCCGTGGGATGCGGTAAGCATGGATTTTGTGTTAGGAATTTCGAGGAAAAAGAGAGGTTGTGATTCCATATTTTTTGTAGTCTATAGATTTTCTAAAATGGCACATCTCATTCCATGTCAAAAAACCAGTGATGCAACACACATTGCAAGAGTATTTTTTTAGATCGAGATACCAAATTTGTTGGTCATTCTGGAGGACCCTATGGAAGAAATTGGGTATGAGTTTATCTTTTAGCTCAACATATCACCCTCATATAGATGGAAAAACTAAGGTAGTGAACCAAAGCTTGGGATATTTATTGAGGATTTTGGCAGTTGAACATCACAGACAGTGGGATCAGATTCTGCCGCAAGCAGAATTTGCATATAACGATTCACCCAACAGGAGCATAGGACAAATCCCATTCTAGATAATGTATGTAATGTAGCCAAGAGGAGTCTCTAAGTTGAGAGACTTAGAGCAGAATGAATTCTGGAGTGCTAGCACGGAAGATTTTGCAGCAGGAATGCAGGAACTCCATGGTAAGATTAAGGAGCGATTGCAGAATTCCAACCAGGAATACAAGCGCATAGCAGATCAACATAGAAGAGAACTTCAATTTGAAGTGGGAGATTTAGTTTTAGCACACCTAAGAAAATAAATATTCCCAAAGGGGAACATACAACAAGCTGAAGATGAAAAATATAGGGCCATGTAATATTTTGTGAAAGTTTGAGGCAAATGCTTATGAAATTGAATTACCAGATGGGGTAGGGATATCACCCATATTCAACATAGTATATCTATATCCTTACAGAGAAGATAAGACAGAGGGATCAAAGAATCAAAAAGAGGTTCAATGGGTTAGACAGATGCCTGTAGCTGGAAATCCACAGATGGAAAAGATCATTGATCAAAGAGTTAGCAAGAAGACCCGAAGGAAGACATATTTTGAATATTTGGTCAAATGGAAAGGACACCCGATTGAGGATGCCAGTTGGGAAAGTGAAGCAAATATCCAGAAACATGGACAGACAGTGTAATAGCTCATGAACATGATTTCATGAATTTTTCAGCCAAGGGAGTATGATGCAGGAGCATCGTAATCACGCCAGCAAAGCAAGCGTAGAAGCGGAGGACAGTTGGATATGCACTAGCGCACATTTTGAAGGAATTTTGAATTTGAATGATAAAACATTAATGTAATACCTAGGAGGATGTATTTGCATTTATGTTTTGAAGATTGTAAACAGATCTTTATCATTGATATCATCTGTCGGTTGTGGAGGCATTTAGTTGTAATGAATGAAAAGTAGATAGATTTTAATTTCTGATTAGATAGCAAGAGTTGTAGGAGGGAAAACTCTAGAAATCTCCCTCGCATGTAATGTATGGGGGGATTATTCTCATTGTAATTGTAAGTTGTAGAGTAAGAGAATAGAAGAGCACTGAGAAGAATAGAGATTGTAGGATTGTATAAGCAGATAGTTGTTGCTATAGAACCCATGTACATGAGCACTGGAATTAATATAAGAATTCTTTTATTCCATTTTATGGTGTTGTCATGGTTACTGTTTACATCTATTGAATGGTATGTTTACATGATGTTTATATTCTTTGTTCTTGCATTTGTTTCAATACTATATGTGTGTATGTATGCTCTTGATTTCATGTTAAATATATGAATTCTGTGAGAGGAGAAGTATAAGTTTCAATTGTTTCTCTTCCTGAGAAATCCTGCAAGGAGTTCAGTGAGAGTCCACAAGGAGTGTATTGACGAGATTCTGAGTTCTATCTCAGAAAAGGTCAACAGAGATACCGTTGTTATTATACCAAGAAGAGTGCAGGTATAGCATAGACCCATGGAAGGTGTGTGCAGACCGGTTGAAGTCGTAGACTTATCCAACCAAGGGAAGAGGTCGAAGAACTACTATTGCCAGGAGTGTACAGAGTTGGAGCGCCGAATAACTGGAGATTATTTGTGAATTCCGCAAGGAGTGCGTGTAGGAACCCTTTTGAAATCCTTGAGTTTGCAACAAATATAAGATCAGGAAGGATAGACATTTCGAGAGCTCAAAGGAGGAACGAGGTTGGAACTCACCTCGCGGAAGCTAAGTTCAGAAGGAAATATGCCAAAGTATTTGAGAAGGAGTCTTTGAGAGATTGAATGGACGGTTGAAATTATCAGAAGGAGAATCACCAAAGTTCCGTGAGCCACTGGATCTAGTGGATCAGCAAGGAGGTTAAGGATGAATGTCTTTCAACACTCATAAGCTCAAGAGGAGTAGTAACCATTGGATCTGGATCAATTAGGGTTATTGATCGTGTGTGTGAATTTCACCATATCGGGGTTCAGGAGGTGGAGTAGTTCGTGGTTGGAATCGAGAGTTGCTAACTCCCGATTCGTGAAGTCCTGATAGAATCAAGTCCATCGGATCACGAGGAGTGCAGATCTGTTGATTTGCAACGAGGATTCATCATGGTTTCATCTATTGGAAAAGGGTGTTGTTGTGTTGCAAATCACTGATACACAAAGTTCCAAAGTGTCGAAAGATTGGGCCCCAGGTTTTGGTCAGGGGTCACATCAGGAAAAGTCAAGCGAGGAATCAAAGACCCGTTAGCCCTTTTCTGGGTTTCGGAGTTGAAGGAGTTGGAGGAACTCACATCAGGGGTCACGAAGTCGCAAAACCCTAAATACCCTTTCGAGTAAAGGTTGTGGTCACATCAGTTGGTCACATGGGTAAGAGTTGGGGCTTAATGCTTGTTCGCACAGGCGTAACTCCTAAGAAGGACCTGTGGAAACATTATTGCATGTTGAATATTCATGCGGGGAATCGAGGAGTCAATCGGACTCAAAGGGGAGATTTAGAATGATCCTTAGACCGGGAGGTCGTGCAGAACCTGTTGAGGTAGGGGTGTTGCGTCAATATATATATATATGCATGTATGTATGTATGGTTTTTAACTTTAGAGTAGGGATAACATTGTAATATTTTATATATCTTTTCAAAGTGTGACATATCATCTACATAGAGAGCAAGGAAGGAATTACACATCCCCCTCATACTAAATCGTAAAAAATACCTCTGATATAGGTGGATCTCGGTGGACATCCACCTTTTTTAGTGAATCAACATTTTCGAGCATGTGGTTTTGATAAACCATGATATTCACTCTTTTGATTGGGAATGTAATGTAATTCCATCTCCATTTGTTAATTACATCCATCATGTAATGATTTACTAGTGGTGTTATGTATATGCCTGCAACATTAATGCAATGAATCCCATCAGAACTCCATAGTTAAGCATGCTTGGGATAGAGTAATACTGGGATGAGTGACCTCCTGGGAAGTCCTAGTGTTTTACATGCCTATGGAATTTTGTAAACTTGGACCAATTTATCCCACATGCATCATTGGAATTATTATCCTCTCACTCTCTTATATATAATCAAGGTGAAGGAGGTCCTTTGAGCATGCAATGGATTGTGATGTAATGCCTATTGTGAATGAGAATAACTGACATCTCTTTCTCTTCAGAGATAAGCTACCACTATTCTATCTAGTTTATGTTCCACCATATTCTATTATGAATCAATAGAAGTTGGGTTTGACTGCATTTATGAGTTCTTTGATATATTTTTGTTTGTATCTCATTTCATTCTCAATATAATTCGGATTAGTGGTAATAGAGTGATATGCTCCTTGTCATTTCTCAGTGCATGTCCCTGACGAGGTCAAGGTATAGAAAGTTGGGTTTTGAGCTAGTTTTGCTTCAGGACAACCACTCTTTCTAGCCCAAGTGACCTCCCATGGTAGAATAAAAGAGAGATGACGAATTAGGAGATCCTTTCAAGAAGTTTCTCGAGGAAGCCCTTGTGCGAAAAATGAACAAAATGATGGACAACTTCACTCATATCCTTCATTGACTACCGATGGAGGCTGAGGCATATTCTACAAGAAACCATTTCAAAGGTGTGACACCCTTCAAGGTACAATTTGATTTTGATATCCCCTTATATGAAGACCAGATAGATGCAGTTGCTCTAGAAAAATGGTTGAATCTTCTAGAAGGTTATTATTTTGTCCAAAACAATTTTGACGGTGAAAAGATAACCTTCACACTACTTAAATCTCTTTCCTATGTTAGATATTGGTGGTAAGGTTGTCAAGAGAGGTACACCACGAATGAATATACACCATTCAGGAGAGAACCCACCTTGGCATCCTTTGTGGATTCTCTCAAGGAGGAATTCTACCCCGTTGGAAACTATGATGGCTAGTACATGAGATGGATGACTTTGTTTTAGGAAAGAGACTAAATGGTGCCCAAGTACACTAACATATTCCATACCATATGCTCAAAGTTGGGTATTGTGGCACATGGTTTTGATGTACTATAGTGGCCTACACAGGTACATCCAAATAGATATGGTTTTCTTTGACATCTCCTTACTGGGATATGTTTATCGATGTTCAGTTAAAATCGAGCAGAAATTCAAGCAACTGAGTAAGTGGGAGTTTAGGTTTGAAAATATGCCACAAAAAAAACATGGAAAAGGAAACCCTAACTCACAAAACAAAGGAAAATGCAACGAGATTCAATTTCAAGAAAATCATTCCAAGCCACCGACTAAAAAAAGTGATGGGAAGTCGAAGAAGGACATCGAAAAGTGGTGTGAGTTCCAAAAAATCCCTCGGCACAACACCAATGACTGTCGCTCGAAACAGTCATTAGTGGTTGATCTCAAAGAAAAAGAATCAAAACCCAAATCAGACTCTGATTCAGAGAAAAATAAAGGAAAACAATTCATCAATGTAGAACCCACTACTACCATCATGGCCATCACAATCCAACCAAAAGAACCAGAGGAACCTAAGGAGGGGAAGTGTCTCTTCCACTTATAAGTGTGGGTAAAGGGGACCCCACTACATTTAATTTTCAATAGTGGGAGTCAAAAGAACCTGATGTTATCCAAGGTCATAAAAAGAATGAAGTTGTCGACAATGCCACACCCCCAACCATACACCATCGGATGGTTGATCTAGGGACGATACCTTCATATCAACCAGTAGTGTCGCCTATCCTACGAAATCAATCCCTTCAAGGATTAGGTACTGTGTGATGTTTCCCCACTTGAAGTCTATGATGTTCCTTTAGGAAAACCTTATATATGGAAACATCATGTTGTTTATGAATCTCAGACTCATAGTGTCATTGTTACTCTAGGGGGTCATCTCTACAGGATAACAAATGTATTTATGACTCCTACCATTTCATTGATCTCGACAAAACAATGTCGCAAAGTAATCTCTTAGACCAAAATTTTTTCCCTCTTCATGATCTGGTTAGAAGGTGAACAAAACATCACTATGACCACCACAGCCTTGACCCAATACCTTTCTATACAATAGAAGCATACCGATTAGATTGTATAGGAGCACAAAGATACTTTTACAATAGAAGCATACCGATGATATTGTAGAGGAGCACAATGATATTTTTTCACTTATGGGGTGCCTTTGCATTTTCCAAATCAAGCATTCTAATGATATGGTTCCTAGTGCTCCCTTACCCAATGGTCCAATCTATAGACACTCCCTTCCATAGAATGAGAGTCTTCCATATGTTCATCTTAGCTCTATTGATCACGATCATTTTCAGCTGTGATTGGGGTTCCAACCATTAGCCATCATTGATATAGCTCTTCCTGCTGCATATTCACTGAAAACTTCCTCCCATACTCAGATCAAAGCAAAGCATGCAGCCAATTTTTTTGAATAGATCCAACCCCTCCAACAACATGTTCATGACATACTTCAACAAGCTAATTCCAAGTACAAGAAGGATAACTACTTTAGTAAGGAAAGTGACTCACCAATGTTTAAATTCAGAAAATATTTCCCCATCTCCCAAGGGAACTAATTGACATAATGGGGACCATTGCTTCCTAAGGGGGTAGGACTAATCTAGGTGGATCTTGGTGACCACCCATCTTTTCCACCAAATCAATGTTTTCGAGCGTGTGGATTTGATAAACCATGATATTCACCCTTTTGATGGGGAATGTAATGTAATGCCATCTCCATTTTTTAATTACATCCATCATGTAATAATTTCCTAGTGTTCTTATGTATATGCCTACAATATTAATGCAACGAATCCCATCAGAACTCCATAGTTAAGCATGCTTAGACTAGAGTAGTACTAGGATGGGTGACCTCTTGGGAAATTCTAGTGTTTTACAAGCCTACAACATTTATAAACTTATACCAATTTATCCCACATGCATCATGGGAATAATTCTCCTCTCATTCTCTCATATATAATAAAGATGAAGAAGGTCCTTTGAGCATGCAATCGATTGTTATGTAATGCCTGTTGTTAATGAGAATAGTCGACATCTCTTTCTCTTTAGAGATAAGC
Source organism: Picea sitchensis (assembly GCA_010110895.2). Taxonomy (NCBI): domain Eukaryota; kingdom Viridiplantae; phylum Streptophyta; class Pinopsida; order Pinales; family Pinaceae; genus Picea; species Picea sitchensis. Next base: position 77,762 of record SNQJ01S0063136.1, on the reverse strand, counting down.
TACCACCATTCTAGTTAGTTTATGTTCTATAGTATTTTGTTATTCATTAATAGAAGTTCAGTTTCATTGATTTTTTTGTTCTCTGCTATATTTTTGTTGTTTCTTATTTTGTTCTCAATATAATTTAGATTAGTGGTATAAGAGCACTTTGTTCCTTGTTGTTTCTTAGTGCATGTCCTTGACAAGTTCAGGGTATAGAGAGTTGGGTCTCAATCTAGTTTCACTTGAGGACAACTGCACTAGCCAACACAAGCAACCTCCCATGGTGAAATAAAAGAGAGATGATGAAGTAGGAGATACTTTCAAGAAGTTTCTCGAGGAAGCCCTCGTGCAATAGAGGAACGAAATGATGGACAACTTCACTTAGATCCTTAAATGACTATTAATGTAAGATGAGGCATATTTGACAATAAGCTATTTCAGAGGTGCTACACCCTTCAAGGTACAAGTTAATTTTGATATCCCCTTATTTGAAGGCTAGATAGAGGCAAATGCTCTAGAAAAATGGTTAAATCTGCTAGAAGGTTATTATTCTGTCCAAAACAAATTCAATGGTGAAAATATCACCATCGCACTCCTTAAATATATTCCCCATGTTAGAGCTTGGTGATAAGGTTACCGGGAGAGGTACACCACAGATGAATCTATGCCATTTCCAAGGAAACCCACCTAGGAAGCCTTTGTGGATGCTCTTAAGGATGAATTATGCCCCATTGGAAACTATGATGACCAGTTGATGTAGGAGCATCGCCAACACATCAAGTGAGCCAGCACAGAAGTGGAGGACAGCTGGACAAGCCAGCACAAATTTTGAAAACACTTTGGAATTGTTGCGCAAATCTTAAATGAGCCATTAAGATGAGGCACACTTGTAGATGTAAATGGACCTTGAGCGGATTGCTCTCATCCTTAGGTAGATGGAGGCATTTAAAGTAGTTAATGTAAGTAGATAGAACATTTAATTCTAGATTTGATAGTTTTAGAGTGCAAGAGGGAAACGGGATATAGACACCCTCATTTGTGCATTTGTATCATCCGGGAAGAGCATAGGAGAAGCAGAGAGCTGTGTAAAGAACACCCATGTACAGATATTTGAATTAATAGAAGAACTTGGTTCAAATCCATGGTTTGTGTTATTCTCTGTGTATTGTTGATATGCTCATGAATGTTTGCTTCCTATTATACATCTTCTTTTATATGCTGTGTATGTGATTTCATGCATGAATTGAAGTCTGAGAGGAAGAGGGAATGAGTTTCAATTGTTTCTCTATTTGAGCCAGAGAATTCCTGCAAGGAGTGCAGTCGAAGTGTCTACAAGGAGTGCGTTGACAGAGAGTTCAGGTAGAGATAGCTTTTGTTCTCATCCATTTCGAAGGTGCAGTTGGGCATAGGGGCCATGCAAGGAGTGCGCAGGCTGGTTAAAGGTCTCAGGGTTGCAAACCTGAGTGAAGTATTTGAAGGACTGCTGCCGTAGGTGTGCGCAGAGTCGAAGAACTTCAACACTTAGACGTTGGTTGAAGGTTTGCCGTAAGGAGTGCATGCAAGAGACTTTTTCAAGGACTTGAGAGTAACGAGGAAGCTCAAGAGGTATAGAACCTTGAATAATCACCAAGGGAAGCACAGGCAAGTTGTGATTGGAAGGCTTGCAAGAAGTGTCGCAAGTTACGCGCAAGAGGATGGTTCCGCAGAGGAACATTTAATCATTCCATGGATTACGAAAGGGAGAACGGACGGTCAAAATCCTCCAAGGAGATTTCGTGAAGTTCTGAGAGCCGTTAGATCTTGGAAAGGCATGGGGAAGATACGACGACATATTTCCAAAAGGGTTCCAAGCTCAGGAGGGACGGAGTCGTTGATCAGGGTCACGAGGGTCGTTGGATTGACATGCATATCGTGAATCGGGATTTCGTGAGTCGAAGCTTCAAATTATCGAAGTAGGAATTGCGATATTGCGATCCACAATATCTCGACAGATCAGAACCGTCCATCAGTGGGGATGCGTGTCATAAATTCAGACGAAATCGGAGTTCGGCATATCAGAGGTCTTGAGGACAGGATACTCAGACAGGTTGGAATCGCGAAACACGATATCCCGATGGGAGAGCTGTGTGGGACCACAAGAGTCGGTGAGTGGAGGATAGGTGGCACACCGTATCGGAGTTCAGGAAAAGTAAAGTCCCGAACTATTGACCTCAGGATTCGTGATCCCACAAACCTCGAAATCCCGATAGAAGTGACGGGAAGTGGAAAGTTCAACACTCACACGTGTGTCGGAGCTTCGGCACATTAGGTATCGGGAGTCGATAAACCAAAGTGTTCGATCTCACGAGTAGCGAAATCATGATAAGGAAAGTTTCAATAGGGTAAAGAGGAAAGTCAGCGTTGACTGGCCATTGGGTCTCGGGGGTCGAGAACCCAGTGATCAACCTTTGACATTGCGAAGTCGCGAAGTTTGATTCCCTGATAAGTAAAGAGAGGGGGATTGCATGAAGAGATCTGTAGGTGTAGATTTCCCGATAGGGAAATAGAGGAACCTTGGTGTTCTTCGACCGAGAAAAGAGAGAGATCCTATGAGTGGGCGTGCCTGCAGGTGTGGCTGCGTCAGTTTGGTATCAGAGCTCGGAAATATTCTTTTCTTTCTGTAGCAGAGAAGAGAAGTCACAATGCCGCTAAGGAGAGAATGGCAATCACCTGATCCAAAGGATAGGGAGGTGTGAAGAAGAGGCAGGCAGACAAAAAATCTAGAAATGGAGAGACAGATGCGTGATCTCCAAGAAAGACTCGAAGACATGGAGACAGCACAAAGACGCACAGCTAGTGCAGGGGATCTAAGTGATTCCGAGAGTGAGATTGAGGTTGAACGAGAGGTGGAAGTTGCAGCCGAAGATGCATCAAACGAACATTTGATCAAATCTATTGCCAGGATGGGTGCAAGAGAGAAAATGGACATTCCAATTTATGAGGGAAACTTGGATGCAAATGAGCTACTAGACTGGATTAGAGCTCTGGATACATACTTCGACTATGAAGATGTCGAAGAGGATAAGAAATTCAAGCATGTTGTTACATGCTTGAAAGGACATGCAGCCTTGTGGTGGGATGAACTACAAGCTGACAGATGCTGCAAGGGCAAGCAGAAGATCAAGAGCTGGGACAGAATGATCGCGAAGATGAAGGTGAAATTCATTCCCAGAGATTATCAAATCACTCTGTTCAGGAGAATGTAGAACCTGAGATAGAAGCTAATGACAGTGAAAGAATACACTGAGAAATTCTATCGACTGAACATCAGAGCAGGTCATCGGGAGAGCGATGATGAGAAGGTTGCCAGATATCTGAATGGTCTGAGATATGACATTCAGGATGAATTGATCATGCTAACCATCTGAACGGTGGAAGATGCTTACCAATTGGCTCTGAAAGCTGAGGAGAAGCTGAGCCGAAAACAAAGTCAGAGGGGTCGAGGTAAAAGTCATCCTAGAGGAGAATCAGTTGCCCAGGACAAATACCAGAAGCCGAAGGAGGAATGGAAGAAACCTCAGACTCGTGCAGAGAGAGGTGGAACCTCATAGCGGGGGCCATATGTTGAACAGAGAGGACAGCATATGAGCAGGGGGGAAATTATGCTGATGGAAATACTTTTCCTCGTACTAGAGGTCGAGGCAAAGGAAGAGGTGGAGTCATTACATGCTTCACATGTGGAAAGAATGGGCACAAGTATTATGAGTGTCCAAAGAAAAAGAAAGACATTGGAGAAGCTCACATCACCGAAGAGTAGAGGCAGGATGTTGAAGCAGAAGACGTTGAAGGCGGAAAATCACTCATGATGTGAAAAGTCCTTTTGACACCCAAGAAGGAGGTAGAAAGTTCAGTCCAAAGGACCAGACTCTTTAGGACTGCTTGCAAAACTAAGGACAGGGTGTGCAAGGTCATTGTAGACAGTGGTAGCACAGATAATCTCGTTTCAACCGAGATGGTAGAGAAGCTGGAGCTGGAGACGACTGATCATCTAAGCCCATATAGAGTTTCGTGGCTACAGAAGGGACACCAGGTAACTGTTACTAAATAATGCTTGGTTGAATTCAAGATAGGTGGATATAATGATAGGATCCTGTGTGATGTTATTCCCATGGATGTTTGTCATCTATTGCTGGGTAGACCATGGAAATATGATAGGAATGTGATTCATGATGGGAGAATGAACACATATACCCTGGAGAAGAATGGGAGAACCCATATGTTGCTTCCAATTAAAGATAAGGAGGTAAAGCTAGAGGTAAGCAACACAGTACTTCTCATGAGTGGGAAGGAACTTCTTACAGAGGTTAAGAAGAAAGAAGATCCACAATTCTTTGTGGTCAGGAAGCCGAGGATTGTTCTGACTAGCACGAGAGTGGATGATTTACCAAAGGAAATTCAGGAACTGCTGGAAGAGTTTGCTGACATCATAGTGGACGGATTACCTCGTTCGTTGCCACCAATGAGGAGTGTGAGTCATAATATAGATCTCATACCAGGAGCCAGTTTTCCAAATAAAGCCACATACAGGTTGATGCCGCAAGAGAATGAAGAGGTTAAAAGGCAAGTCCAGGATTTGATGGACAAAGGATTGGTCAGGGAAAGCTTGAGTCCGTGTGTTGTTCCAACAATACTCAGTAGGATGTGTACCGACTTGAGGGTGATCAACAAGATAACCATTAGGTACAGGTTTCCATTGCCAAGAATGGATGATCTGATGGATTGCTTGAGAGGATCAAGGTACTTTTCAAAGATCGATCTAAAAAGTGAATATCACCAGATTCGCATGAGAGAAGGCGATGAGTGGAAGACAGCCTTCAAAACAAATGAAGGATTGTATGAATGGCTAGTCATGCCATTTGGCTTGACGAATGCACCAAGTACCTTCATGAGGTTGATGAATGAAGTCTTGAGGGAGTTCATCGGGAAATTTGTCATCGTATACTTGGATGACATACTAGTTTATAGTAAATCAGTGGCAGAGCACTTGAAGCATTTGGCTACAGTGATGCAGAAACTACAGCAGGAGAAGTTGTTGATTAATATGAAGAAGTCCTCATTCATGAAGACGGAACTCATTTATTTGGGCTTTGTTATTTCGGAAAATGAGTTGAGGATGGATCCGGATAAGGTAGAAGTAATCAAGAATTGGCCATCACCGAGGAATGTATTCGAGGTGAGAAGTTTTCATGGTTTGGCTAGTTTCTACTGAAAATTCATTAGGGATTTCAGTGGAATTAGCGCAGTGATGATGGATACAGTGAAGAAGTGGCATAATTATTTTCACTGGACAGCAGAGGCTGAAAAGAGTTTCAACTTGTTGAAGCGGAAGATTACGGAACAACCGGTTTTGGTGTTGCCGGATTTCCAAAAGACGTTTTAGGTGAAGTGTGATGCAAGCGGGTTTACAATAGGAGCAGTCTTAAGTCAGGAGGACAGGCCGATTGCATACTTCAGTGAGAAGCTGAATGAGGCAAAGGTGAAATACTCCACATACGACAAGGAATTTTATGCTATCATACAGGCATTAAAGAAGTGGAGGCATTACTTGATCCCGAAAGAGTTTGTTCTATATAGTGATAATCATGCACTGCAGTTTGTGACTCAACAGGAGAAGTTGAATCAGAAACATGCCAAATGGGTTGAGTATATGCAGAATTTCACATTTGTGATTAAGCATATTTCGGGTACTGCTAACAAAGTGGCTGATGCTCTGAGCAGGAAGTGTTTACTGTTGCAGGAGTTACGAATCAAGACGTTAGGTTTTGATGATCTCAGGAGGTTTTGATGATCTCAGGGACATGTATGCAGATGATCCCAATTTCAAAGAGGCGTACGAAGCAACTGAGAATCCAGTTCTCAGAGACCGAAGCCAGTGGGAAGAGTATATGATTCAGGAAGGATTACTCTTTAAGGGTAATCAACTGTGTATTCTGAAATGCTCCATGAGGGAGAATCTGTTAAAGGAAAAACACAGTGGTGGATTGGCAGGACATTTTGGTCATGATAAAACGTTCGCAAAGCTGAGCGAATCATACTTTTGGCTAGGAATGCGAGAGGATGTCAAAATATTTGTAGACAGATGCAGAATTTGCCAGCATTCAAAGGGAAGAAGGCAGAATGCAGGTTTGTATCAACTGTTACCCATACTAGAGAGGCCATGGGATGAAATCAACATGGATTTCATATTGGGATTGCCCAAGACACAAAGAGGTGTTGATTCAATTTTTGTGGTAGTGGATAGGTTTTCCAAGATGGCACATTTTATCCCATGTCAGAAAACCGGTGACGTGACTCATATCACGAATCTATTTTTCAAAGAAGTCATTCGACTTCACGGCCTACCGAAAAGCATTGTTTCGGACAGAGACACGAAGTTCATAGGGCATTTTTGGAGGACCTTAGGGAAGAAAATAGGGACTAATTTGATGTTTAGTTCAGCGTATCATCCTCAGATGGATGGAAAGACAGAAGTGGTCAACAGAAGTCTGGGAGACTTACTGAGAAGCTTGGTGACAGAGCACCATAGCAGTTGGGACAACATATTGCCACAGGCAGAGTTCGCGTATAACGATTTAGTGAATCGGAGCACAGGGCAATGTCCATTTCAGGTTGTTTATGGTATACAGCCGAGAGGAGTTTCTGAACTGAGGGATTCAAAATAGACTGCTACTAGCAGTGCTAGTGCAGAAGAATTCACAGAGGCAATGAAAGAACTTCACAGCCAGGTGAAGCAACGATTGTTGGATTCAAGTCAAGAGTATAAGCGCCAAGCCGATCAACAGAAGAGACAACTTCAGTTCGAGGTTGGTGATCTGGTTCTGGCACATTTGAGGAAGGAAAGGTTCCTGAGAGGAGCATATAACAAACTGAAAATGAAGAAAATTAGGCCATGCAAGGTCTTGAGAAAATTTGGGACAAACGCCTATGAGATTGAATTACCCGATGGGATCGAAATATCTCCGATATTCAATGTATTGGATTTGTACCCATACAAAACTGGAGAAGCAAAGAATGGAGATGAGCAGCCAGGGATCCAATGGACGAAGCAAATGCCAGTTGCAGAGAAGCCATGGATGGAGTGCATACTGGACAAGAGAGTGAGTAAGAGGACCAGGCAAAAACAATATTTTGAGTATCTGGTCAAGTGGAAGAACCATCCAGTTGAATACGCCAGCTGAGAGAACAAAGAAGAGATACAGAAGCATGGATATACCATGCAAGAGATCATGGACATGAGCCCATGAAAGTTTTCAAGCGAGGGAGTATGATGCAGGAGCATTGCCAACACATCAAGCGAGCCAGTGCAGAAGCGGAGGACAGTTGGACAAGCCAACACAAATTTTGAAAACACTTTGGAATTGTTGCGCAAATCTTAAATGAGTCATTAAGATGAGGTGCACTTGTAAATGGACCTTGAGCGGATTGCTCTTGTCCTTAGATGGAGGCATTTAAAGTAGTTAATGTAAGTAGATAGAACATTTAATTCTAGATTTGATAGTTTTAGAGCGCAAGAGGGAAACGAGATATAGACACCCTCATTTGTGCATTTGTATCATCCGGGAAGAGCATTGGAGAAGCAGAGAGCTGTGTAAAGAACACCCATGTACAAATATTTGAATTAATAGAAGAACTTGGTTCAAATCCATGGTTTGTGTTATTCTCTGTGTATTGTTGATATGCTCATGAATGTTTTCTTCCTATTATACATATGCTTTTATATGCTGTGTATGTGATTTCATGCATGAATTGAAGTCTGAGAGGAAGAGGGAATGAGTTTCAATTGTTTCTCTATTTGAGCCAAAGAATTCCTGCAAGGAGTGCAGTCGAAGTGTCCACAAGGAGTGCATTGACAGAGGGTTCAGGTAGAGATAGCTTCTGTTCTCATCCGTTCCGAAGGTGCAGTTGGGCACAGGAGCCGTCCAACGAGTGCGCAGGCTAGTTAAAGGTCTCATGGTTGCGAACCTGAGTGAAGTATTTGAAGGACTGCTACTGTAGGTGTGCGCAGAGTCGAAGAAATTCAACACTTAGATGTTGGTTGAAGGTTTGATGTAAGGAGTGCACGCAAGAGACTTTCTGAAGGACTTGAGAGTCACGAGGAAGCTCAGGAGGTATAGAACCTTGAATAATCACCAAGGGAAGCACAGGCAAGTTGTGATTGGAAGGCTTGCAAGAAGTGTCGCAAGTTACGCACAAGAGGATGGTTCCGTAGAGGAACATTTAATCATTCCGTGGATTACGAAAGGGAGAACGGATGATCAAAATCCTCCGAGGAGATTTCGCAAAGTTCCGAGGTCCGTTAGATCTTGGAAAGGCATGGGGAAGATACGGCGACGTATTTCGAAAAGGGTTGCAAGCTCAGGAGGGACGGAGCCGTTGATCAGGGTCACGAGGGCTGTTGGAGTCACATGCATATCGTGAATCGGGATTTCGTGAGTCGAAGCTTCAAATTATCGAAGCAGGAATTGTGATATTGCGATCCGCGATATCTCGACAGATCAGAACCGTCCATCAGTGGGGACGCGTGTCAGAAAGTCAGACGAAGTCGAAGTTTGGCATATCAGAGGTCTTGAGGACATGATACTCAGACAGGTTGGAATCACAAAATGCGATATCCCAACGGGAGAGCTATGTGGGACCACAAGAGTCAGTGAGTGGAGGATAGGTGGCACACCGTATCAGAGTTCGGGAAAAGTAAAGTTCTGAACTATTGACCTCAGGATTCGTGATCCTGTGAACCCTGAAATCCCGATAGAAGTGACGGGAAGTGGAAAGGTCAACACTCACGTGTGTGTCGGAGCTTCGGCACATCAGGTATCGGGAGTCGGTAAACCAAAGTGTTCAATCTCGCGAGTAGAAAAATCACGATAAGGAAAGTTTTGACAGGGTAAAGAGGAAAGTCAGTGTTGACTAGCCATCGGGTCTTGGGGTTCGAGAACCCAGTGATCAACCTTTGACATCGCGAAGTCGCGAAGTCCGATTCCCCGATAAGTAAAGAGAGGGGGATTGCGTGAAGAGATCTGTGGGTGTAGATTTCCCGATAGGGAAATAGAGGAACCTTGGTGTTCTTCGGCCGAGAAAAGAGAGAGATCCTATGAGTGGGTGCGGCTGTGTCACCAGTACATGAGATGGACAACTCTATGTTGGGAAAGATACTAGATGGTGCCAGAGTACAATAACATCTTCCATACCTTACACTCAAAGTTTGGTATCAAAGACTCTAAGAGACACCTGGTTCTGAAGTATTGTAGAGGCCTACACATGTACATCCAAACAAATATGGATTTCTTGGACATCTCCTAACTAGGAGATGCTTATCGATATGCAGTCAAAATTGAGAATAAATTCAAGCAATGGAGTAAGCGGGAGTTTAGGTTTGCAAATATTCCACAACAAAAGCATGGAAAAAGAAACCCTGACTCACAGAACAAAGGACAATGCAAGGAGATTCAATCTTAAGAAAATCAATCCAATCCTCCAACTAAGAGGGGTGATGGGAAGTCAAAGAAGGAAACCAAAAAGTGGTGTGAGTTCCACAAAATCCCTTGGAACAACACCAATGGATGTCATTCGAAATAGTCATTAGTGGCTAAGCTCAAAGAAAAAGAATCAGAACCTGAATCGAACTTTGATTCAAAGTAGAATAAAGGAAAATGGATCATTGATGCAGAACCCATTGCTACCATTGCAACCACAACAATTCAACCAAAATAACTAGAGGATCTTGAAGAGGGGTAGCACCTATTCCACTCATAGATGTTGGTAAAGGGGACTCCACTATATTTCATTGTCGACAACAAGAGTCAGAAGAACCTGATCTCGGCTAGATCATAAAAAGAATGAAGCTTTCAAGAATGCCACACTCCCAAACCATAAACCATCATATGGTTGAGTCAGGGATGAGACCTTTGCATCTAGGGATAATTTTAAGGCTGGAAAGTTATCTCAAAATGTAGAAACCTTGGAAATTTTTACTAGTCCTTAATATGCAAACTATAAAATGTTTGGTGATATTTTTGTAAAAATATTCAAATTTCTAAGGATTTTATATAGTTTCTACAAAATCTGGGCTATTTCTCAAGTAAAATAAATTTATTCTATAAAATTTGGGTGAATCGTTTTTAGAAAAAATGGAAATTGGCGAATCTTTTTTTAGGAAAAAACAAGGAAAATTAGCCCATGGGTGATGTATAGCCCCTAAATTTTTCCATGTATAGCAATAAAATTTACAAGTGGGTCTCAATGTTCATGTGCGAGTCACCAAACCATTAGGAATCCCTTGAATAGGGAAAAATTGACATACAAGTGGGATATTTTGGTCATTTCAATGTTTGTCACACCAACAATATTTTTCATGTAACATCACATGGTCTAGGATAAAAAGAAAGAGTCTTAAGTGATAACATTTTATATTTGGGTTGATCACCCATGTGCCACTACAGAGGTCATGCGTAGGGAATATTTGGCCTCCCAGTTGGAATATACATAGGAAATTTTGAAGATTTCAACATCGAAGTTGTTTCTAATGACCCAAATAACATTTTCTTTTGGGATCATGGCCCATGTGTTGGTCCCCTTGCCTTGTGTGGAAAATTGTTATCTTTTAAGTGAGATATTATCTCTATTTCAAGGACAAGTACAATAAGGATGGTTCTTGTGTCCTATTCCATGGTCTAAAGTTAAGCAATAGGGTCTTAGGCCATAAAATTTTCATTTTAGGTTTAATTGGGATGTGTGGGGACTTAAGTTGTCCCACATTTCTTGCATAGTGAATCATTAAACTAAGAGTGGCTTATCTTGTCCATATATATATCTATATAAAAATCTTCCTTTAAATTTTATTAATAGGTAGTATGTACAATATTTAATATCGAAAAGATTGTTGTCTACGTAGCCTCCAAAAGAAAGTAGAAAATTAAAAACTTAGGGCTAGCTAATGCAAAAACACCTCATCATGAAATTAGATTCATGATCATACTCATAAAACAAATAAACATAGACTAAGGAAAAAAAAAAGTAGAACTATGAATATCGCAAGCATTAAAAAGAGCATAAGCCCAATCAAGAGAACACAAACCAATAACAATGACAGTCATTGGAGGTGACTAATCTCAATCACCGAGGGCTTGTCCCCAACCTATAATTGGAGTATCAACATAAATAGGTACAATGGGGCCCCACCCATTAATAGGGATACCATCTAGAGGTTTGGCCCACGTGCGATGTTTCTATGGGCCTAAAGCATGGTATGCTAAAAAATCTAGGATCACATGCAAGAATATTTCTTAAGTATTCATGGGCTATGCACGAGAACTCAAGGAACCACATAGGCCTTGCAAAGGGAATATTTGACGTACAAGTGGGATATGGTGGCCATTTTTTAGTTTTGGAACACTATGGATATTTCTCATAGACCAAGTTAAGTTCCATCATCAAATTATACATTTCAGACCACATTGTGTTTTAGTAGTAGTAGAAGTACATATATCCTTCTCCTTTGCGAGTTTCAATGATGTAATCTATTTCCTTTTCAATGCACATTTTGCGCACCTAGTGATTATATAGAATGTGTAGCTTGCCCACTCCCAAGATTGTGTTGAATAAACTTGATGACCTTTTCCCTAGTTCACTTAATTATCCCAATTAACCCCAATTTCCACAATTTCCCAATTGATTCAATTAGCCCCAATTACCCTAATTGGCTCAATTAGCCCAAATCCAAATTTGCACCACTTGGCTTGCTTACCCAAATTTCTAACTAACCCAAATTTCCTAGTTGCCCAAATAACTAGGAAATTAACCCCAATTGTCTAATTAGCCTAGTTAGTCTTAATTTCCATAATTTGCCCAAATTTTTTAGTTTTCCAGTTATTATGAATTGCCCTAATTGAATAATTAGCCTCAATTATCCCAAGCAATTGCACTAATTAGACCCAGTTTAACAATTCTCTAGTTATCCCTAATGATCTAAATTTTCCTACAGTGGTACCCAAATTTTCCCTAGAAAGTCACTCAATTTTCCTAGCTAGCCCCATTTTTACCTAATTGGTTTTCTTAATTTCCCCAATTTCCCCAATTAATTGAAGTAGCACCAACTTTCTAGTTAGCCTCAATTATCCCAATTCACCAAATTTTCCCAAAAATCCCCACTTCCCCAAATTATCTAATTAGCTTAGTTTAGTTAAACCTAATTAGCTCCAATTTACGTATTTTTCTAATTATTGCTAGTTAGCCCCCAAACTTCCAATTTTCTTGATTTTCCCCAATTGCCCAAATTTTCCCAATTAACATCATTATCCCCTATAAAATTTACTCCCACTTTTCCCACTTTCCCAATTAGCACAATTTTCCCCAATTACCTCAGCTAGACCAATTTTTCTCAATTTCTCCATTTTTTTCCTAATTTCCCCAATTAGCATAGTTTTATCAATTGTCCCAATTAGCATAGTCACCCCAATAAGCTCCAATTACCCCATTTTCCCCAATTAGCTCAATTAACCTAATTTGACCCAATTATCCTAATTTTACAAATTAAAGCCACTTTACCAATTCCTAGTTTTCCTAGGCAACCTCAATCAACCATGATCTCCCTAATTTCCTAACTATACCTAACTAGCCCGAATTGCTCAAGTAGATTCATTAGACACATTTTCCCCAATTAACATAATTAATCCAATTATCCCAAATATCTGCACTCTCTCCACTTTACTCGATTGCCCCATTTTCCCCATTTATTTCAGTGTTTCCAATTATCCCTACATCACCATGTTTTTCCTATTATCCAAATTTTTCCAATTTTTCCAATTCTTGCAGCTGCCCAAATTACCCTAATTTACCCATTTTTCTTAAAATCTATTTGGATAGTCTATTCGAAATGCCCTTTTGTTTGTAGATTATCTTCCATATTAGAGTGGAAATTTGTGATCAATATCTAATAATTATAGAAAAATATGAATATAAAAAAAAAAGAATAATAACCATAAATTTATAAGTTGGACATGTGAAAAATAGTGGAGATAGAAGTTGAACTGCAATATCCACTTACTAAGGCCATACTTTTCATCTAAAAACTTCATTTTCAAGTGCACAATAAAACACAACTGCAATATCCACTTCCTAAGGCCATACTTTTCATGTAAAAACTTCATTTTCAAGTGCACAATAAAACACAAAAATATTTTCATGGCACATATGTGGTGCTTTTATTTTATTTTTTAAATCCATTGATACAACATGAAAATTTTGTGAAAAGAAACAATGATTTTTGGAAATGTTAAATTATCGGAATGTTTATGTAGGATGACATACTCTTTTAGCATTAAAATTTTGAAAAAGGAAGTTTTTCATAAATCTCTTAAAAAAACAAAACATGAAAATTTTGTGAAAAGAAACAATGATTTTTGGAAATGTTAAAGTATCGGAATGTTTATGTAGGATGACATACTCTTTTAGCATTAAAATTTTGAAAAAGGAAGTTTTTCATAAATCTCTTAAAAAAACAAAATACATTATGTAAATGTCCAAATTTTGATGTTAAGAAATAAATAAAAAATAAAATAAAATGAGTAATGTTGTGAAATTCAATGTCCAAATCAACAAAAACTATTAATGTTAAAATTAATATCGTATTTTGATTTTAAATGTATAAGTGATGTTTTTCATCGCTATATGATTATTTTTTATTTCGATCATTAATTTTCCTACAATAGTTTATTGTTAAGGCGGATGACATGAATTGTAGTAATTTTATTAAGTAATATCAAGTCATTGAATAAAAGTCTGATATGAACGAGGTAGGGTACTAATGATGATATATAAAAACTTTTTTTTGACATTTTATTGGTAAGATTTGCTAGTTTAGCTCACATATATTATTATTGATAAAATTCTCTACTTCAACATGTATATGTAGACTATGGAGGTTTAAATATCCTATAGCTTGAGCGAACGTAATATTTAAGAACATGTGCTTCCTCCTTAGAGGTTACATGTTTAAATGAGGGAGAATTGTGTTTGACTAAATCACGATCTTAAAATAAGATTATTATTTATTTTTATTATTTTAATTTGGTTATTTGTAAAATATTTCCATTATCTGACAACATCAAATTATGCAAATGACTCTTGATATTTAAGATCCATGATTCATACACTTTAGTACAGTTTAGCCAATTTTTTAGCCAGCTAGCGCACAAGTCCGCTTGTCAATTTGTATAGTGTTGTGACACAAATGTAGTATGTGGCTTGTTTTAGCACTTTCCCTTGATCGATGAACTTGGTAAAATTAATCTCCTGGAATAATTTGAAATGAACGAATATATACTGTGTGAATTCCAATGGTGCTATCATATCAAAGAGGTCCTTAAAATTCAAATTGGTCGTTGTTATACTTGTGGTGATAGAATTTAAAAAATCTTTGTTTTGTTTACTTCATTTTTTTTTAAATAAGAGATTTAACATCCTTTAATAATTTTATGTAATTAAATTGTATAATATAAATATTTAATATTAATAATTTAGTATTTGAAAATAAAGTTTTTAGATAATGTTAAATAGTTGATAGGGATGACCATCTGTAAACAATTGCAATCTTGAGCCTGCCATCCCTGGAGTCTGTCTGTCAATTTGTATATCGCGGAACTCTAAGTGTTGTTTGGAGGACATAGAATAATAAAAGTGCAATGTTGAGCCAGCCATCCCGCAAGTCCGCCTGTCAATTTGTATATTGCGGAACTTTGGGTGCTATTTGTAGGACACAAAACAATAGAGGCCCAATTTTGAGCCCACCAGCCCAAGAACCCACGATCCAAAAAGTGGCTAAGTATGGAATGAGGGATCCATACATGCTCTATAAAATCTCATGTCCATACTTTATAAAAGTACATATTTAGTATGTATTACTCGTTTCTCGGAAAATTTCTAGGTATGAAAGTTGGCGGATACACATGTTCAGATTTCCACTTACTTTTATATCACCAGCCTGACCGACCACTTCCCCATTTCATATTGTACAAACTTCTTGGATCGTGGGTTTCCGAATAGGAGGGTTTTTCTTTTAAATAAGATATTTAACATCCTTTAATAATTTTATGTAATTAAATTGTACAATATCAATATTTAATATTAATAATTTAGTATTGAAAATAATGTTTTTAGATAATGTCAGATAGTTGATAGGGATCACCATCCATAAACAATCATAATCTTGAGCCCACCAGCCTTGGAGTCTGCCTGTAAATTTGTATATCACGGAACTTTGAGTGTTGTTTGGAGGACACAGAACAATAGAAGTGCAATGTTGAGCCAACCAACCCGCAAGTCTACCTATCAATTTGTATATCGCGGAACTCTGGGTGCTATTTGTAGGACACAGAATAATAGAGGTCCAATTTTGAGCCCGCCAGCCCGAGAACCCGTGATCCAAAAATTGGCTAAGTATGGAATGAGGGATCCGTACATGCTCTATAAAATCTCATGTCCATACTTTATAAAAGTACATATTTAGTATGTATTACTCGTTTCTCAGAAAATTTCTAGGTACGGAAGTTGGTGGATACACGTGTTCAGATTTCCACTTACTTTTATATCACTAGCCTAAACGACCGCTTCCCCATTTCAAATTGTACAAACTTTTTGGATCGTGGGTTTCCGAATAGGTGGGTTTTTCTTTTAAATAAGATATTTAACATCCTTTAATAATTTTATGTAATTAAATTGTACAATATCAATATTTAATATTAATAATTTAGTATTGAAAATAATGTTAGATAGTTGATAGGGATCACCATCCGTAAACAATTGTAATCTTGAACCCACCAGCCCTGGAGCCCGTCTGTCAATTTGTATATCGCAGAATTCTGAGTGCTGTTTGGAGGACACAGAACAATAGAAGTGCAATGTTGAGCCAGCCAGCCAACAAGTTCGACTGTCAATTTGTATATCATGGAACTCTAGATGCTATTTGTAGGACATAGAACAATAGAGGCCCAATTTTGAGCCCACCTACCTGAGAACCTGCGATCCAAAAAGTGGCTAAGTATGGAATGAGGGATCTGTACATTCTCTATAAAATATCATGTCCATACTTTATAAAAGTATGTATTTAGTATGTATTACTCGTTTTTCGAAAAATTTCTAGGTGCGAAAGTTGGTGGATTCACGTCTTCAGATTTCACTTACTTTTATATCACCAGCTCGACCAACCGCTTCCCTGTTTCATATTGTACAAACTTTTTGTCTCGTGGGTTGCCAAATAGGTGGGTTACCGGATAGGCGGGTTCAACATTGTGTTTTCATTGTTCTGCTGCCTGCAAACAACACCCAGACTTCCACGATCTACAAATTAGCAAACAAAATAAAATAAAAGAATATATAATATGCGAAGTCTAACGGAACAATCATATGAACGAGAGGACAATAAAATTCAAATTCGTCATTGTTATACTTGCAGTGAAGCTAACAGTACAAAAAAATTACTTAAACATCCAAAAATTGATTTTCTTGTAACTTTTCAATGCTTCTCTTATACAAATAAATCCTGGAAACTATAAACATCGCTTGATGTATCTATTCTTTGATTGAAGAAACCATTAACATGTTTATTTCACTTCATAGTTATTGTTAAGACCATCAATGGTGCTTTCTTACAACAATTCCTTCTTCCGAAAATCTCCATCCACTTTCTCTTTTGCCCTCTGCTTTCCCTTTCTTTACTTACTCATTTTTCGAAAAATGTCTAGGTGCGGGATTTGGCGCATTCACATCTTTAGATTTCCATTGTTACTTTTGTATAACCATCCTGACCAACCGCTTCCCCATTTCATATTGAACAAACTTTTTGAATCACGGGTTCCCGCATAGGCAGGTTGAACATTGTGTTTCCATTGTTCCACTGCCTGCAAATAGCACACGGACTTCCACGATTTACAAATTAGCAAACAATTTCCCCTTCATCTCGTATGCTTTCACTTTCTGTTTACTTGGTCCTTTTTCTGAATGTCTCATTTTTTTATATACAACACCCAAATTTCTGCAATATACAATTTTCCCTCTCGACATTGCGCTTCCACTGTTCCCCTATGCACAAACAACACCTGATATTTCATGATATAAAAATTGACAGCCGAAATCTGTTGGACAACTAAGAGGGGGAGGGGTGAATCAGTTGTTACTGTGCTTAAACAATTATGCCCATTTTAAACTCTTTACAGAACACTCAATGACGATCACAATAATGCAAGGAAGTAAGCAATAGAATATTAAACATCAATCACACACATGAAATATACAAAGACAAATATTTCCTGAGGAAACCCATAAAGGGAAAAAACCTCTTCTTCTTGATATGATAAGTAATCTTTATTTTCTTACATTATCATTCTTATGAGCTCCAACTCCTCTTGAGGCTACAACCTTTGTTTTACAAGAAGCAACTTGCTAAGAGCACCAACTCTTTGGTTTCTCTAGCACCCACTAGAAAACCAACTCCCTGAGTGTTCCAACACCAACCAGATGGAAGCACCAACTTCCAGTAACACAGGCACCAACCTTTGTAACAGAGAATAATAGTTCTCCCTTGCACCACCCTGCCACCCTGGTTTTTATGGCTGCAACCAGATGGAAGCTACAACTCCTTATGTTCAAGCACCCACTTGAAACTCTGAGGAAAACAATCCTCCCTACCACCCTGAAATATAAATCTTTTCTCCCTCAATAATTTATCACAGTGATACAGTATTTATCAATGGATTACCTATCTCATCATTGTTCTGCTACACTCTTCTGCTTTGCCTACATCAGTGTCTTTCTTCTCACCTCCTTTGCGCTTTCTGTTCATCTCCAATTTATTCTCTGTGAGCCATGTCCATTCTATGCGCTATGCCTCTGCATGCTCTTCACTATGTCATTGTTCTTCCCTTCAGGTTGTTCACTGCATCTTGTCCTCACCACTGCATAGATGATGAGAGGATCAACACCCTCTTCTCTATTCTGCATATCTTTTACACACCGAGTCCTCTGGATGATCATCATGGAAACTCTTTGTTTTCTCAGGTGGTTATGTTGACTGTGTTCATCACCAATGGGTGTTATCCTGAGATTCCTTTGCTTCTCTGGCAGTCAAAACTCTTCGTCTTCTCTGTCAGTTACAGTTAGTCATCTTTGTCTTCTTAGCCCCTTCCTTCACGTGACCACCTGTGGTGAGAAAACGCTTATTCAAAAGGCGCTATCTAATCTCGATCTAGTGAGCACTAGCTCCATTTCTCGATATGACCTTGGGATATAAGCTTCATTTGACCACACAATTGTGGGCCCGTCCATAGGCGGTTTGAGGGAAACCCTCTTTTCACCGTGCAATTCACTACGAACCTCCACATGTCCTTTCTCCAAAACCATGGTTTCGATTGCGGCCCACTCGTGAAAAATTAAGGCACGAGCATGTTATGGCCCTGTAATGGAGCACGACCGTCGATCTCACAATCTTGATGGTGCTCCTGAACGGATGTTTCAGATCTTTCCTCTCAAGTCTATGGACTAGATCTCACCTTCCTACATAAATGATTGAGATTTACTTCGTGATCCGGGCTCCAAGAGTTTCAAATCTCAAACCCTGTTTCTCCTGACTAGATATCTTCTAGAATGGAAGATCTGCTAACATCTGTCCTCTTCAATCGATGGCTCAGCCTCTACTTTGGAGAGTTGACTTTTCAACCAGATCAATGGTTTTGCATCCCTTTTCTCGATCAACGATCAAGATCTCCTTCGAGTCTTTGGACTTCTAAAATATCAAATCTCAAACTCGCGCTCTGGATCAGATGGTCTAGATTCGCTTCATATGATCTTACGATCACAATATTCTTCGAATGATCTGATGGTTGCGATATTCTTTGGATGATCTGACGGTCGAGACTATATTTTGGGTCTCCATATCTCCATACTTGGGGGATTTTAAATCCCAAACGTTGCTTATGTCACTTGATGACATGTCACGAGCCGAGTAGCTGCCACATGTCACTCGCTGACGTGGTCTGTCACATGTCCTTACTGATGTGGTCTGCCACATGTCCATGCTGACGTGGTATATCACATGTCCTTGCTGATGAGGTTTGATGACATAATCTGCTGACGTATATCTCCCTGATCTAACGGTCATCGTATGTTCTCCAGATCTGATGGTCCTTATTCATTTTAGATTTCCAGGCTTCAAGATTTTCAAATCTCAATCTTTTCGTAGCGTAACCTCCTCGCATCTTTATATCCGAAGTGAGTGTTGTTCATTAGATCAGAATATTATATTGACGGCTTGATCTTTCTATGATGCAGCTTTGCTAGCTTATCCTATACTTCCACTTCAAACTGATCTGACGGCTATCATTTACTCCTGCTCTCCAACTCTTTGGACTTCGGGTTTTTCAAGTCTCAAACTAAAAAATCCTCGTAGTGATTTTCTCCAAAGTTGAGGATCATGTGCCATCTTCCAGTCTTGATGATGGACGGTCCTTGCTTACTTCAGGACTTTGATAAGTCTTCTCTCCTACACTCATCAAAGGCTTAACCTTCTTGCATTTATTTCTAGATCCAATGATTGTTGATCCTCGACTCTCAGATCCAACAAATCAAATCTGTACTTCTCCTCTGCGCTTCCTCTGGTTTGATCTAATGGTCATTGGGTATTCAGGATTGGTGATCCAACGACCACTGGAATTCTTCCTCCTGAGATTTCTTTCTAATATCTCTGACTTAGAAGGTTTTCTAAGTGTTCAAAGGCCTCGATCTTTTCTCCTCCTGCAAGTCCTTCTCTTGGACTTCGGTTGCACTTATGGAAAGCGCAAATCTCTATCTCTTTTGATCTTTAATCTCTAGATGTTGTTTTCTCCTCCTCCTGATATTACACTTCCTTCTTCTCCACCTTCTTTTCTTTCCATCAATGACAAGCACACTTTGCTGGTAAACATGCCAACAATATCCCCCTTTGGCATTGATGGCAATCCTGAAAGACTGCACTGTTCTATTTAGACCTCCAACTGTAGAATCCAGACATGTTGTTCTTCTCCCCCTTTGACATCAATGTCAAAGAAAAACATGCTCCCCCTGAGTTGTTGCAATACTTTGCGGAGGTATCAGATATTCAACCAACACATACTCCCCCTGATAGGATGGACTCTCTTAGGTTGATAATGGGGTCATGCCCAACTTCTGGCGTAGATACTCAAACTGAGATTTTTCAAATGGTTTAGTGAAGATATCAACAATCTTATATTTGGATGGAATATAATGCAAAGAAACAATAGTGTTGGTCATCTGTTCCCTTAAGAAGTGATACTTGATGGGTATATGCTTGGGGTTGGAGTGAAATACAGGGTTCTTTGACACACTGATTGCACTGGTATTATCAAAATGAATTGGGATCGATGCAATATATTTTACCTCCAAGTATGCAAGTGTCTGAATCATCCATAATACTTGGGTACAACAAGTGGTAGCTGCAATGTATTCAAATTCTGTAGTTGATAAGGAAATGGAACCTTGCTTCTTGCTCAACCATGATACAAGGGAATCTCCTAAGAAAAATGCACCTCCACTCGTGATTTTCCTTTCATCCACACAGTTAGCCCAATCAACATCTGAATAGACTAATAGTTGAAAATTTAGAGTCCTAGGATACCATAGGCCATAGTCCATTGTTCCTTTCAAGTATCTGAATATTCTTTTGACAGCTAACAAATGACTCTGTTTAGGTGCAGCCTGATACCTTCCTATCATTCCAACAACATGCATTATGTTTGGACGAGGTGTTGTGATGTACAATAGGTTGCCTATCATAGACCTATATAAACTCTTATCAACACCAGGTGAGTCATCATCCTTTCTTAATTTGCATCCAGTGACCATAGGTGTGCTCATAGGTGTGGACTCTTCCATTTGAAACCTTTTCAACATTTCTCTTAGATATTTCTCCTGAGAAAGAAATAATCCTTCAGACCTCTGAGTAATTTGCAGACCAAGGAAAAATGACAGTTCCCCTATCATAGACATTTCAAATTCAGACTGCACGACAGAAGAAAACCATTGTACCAATGAAGCATTATTGCTTCCGAAGATGGTGTCATCTACATAGACCAACATAATGAGAAAATCGTTACCCTCTGTTTTGATATATAGATTGTTGTCAATTGTTCCTCTTTTGAACCCTTTGTCTTGAAGATACTTATCTAGTCTGTAATACCAAGCACGAGGAGCTTGTTTCAACCCATATAAGGATTTCTTCAGCTTGCAGACAAAGTCAGGGTTATATGACAGTTGGAAACCCTCGGGTTGTTCCATACAGACTTATTCTTTTAGATCTCCATTTAGTAAAGCTGAATTAACATCCATTTGATAGATGTTAAACTGTTTATGACAAGCATAGGCAAGAAACATTCTAATAGCTTCTAATCTTGCTATGGGTGCAAATGTTTCACCAAAATCTAGTCCTTCTACTTGAGCATATCATTTGCAGACCAATCTAGCCTCATTTCTTACAATATTTCCTTGCTCATTCATCTTATTTTTGTAGACCCATTTTGATACTATTACATTTTTATTTGCTGGTCTAGGAATGAGTTCCCAAGTGTCATTCTTTTCAATCTAGTCCAATTCCTCATTCATCGATTTTAACCAATTTACGTCTTTACTGGCTTCATTAAAGTTCTTGGGTTCCACCATGGATATGAAGGCCATATATGATTGCTCGGTGTCTTTGATTATCCTTCTCCTGGTTTGTACACCTTTGTCTTTCTCACCAATTATCTGACTTTCAGGATGATTCTTTTGAGTAATTCTGGAGGAAGGATTTGATGCTGATTGTTGTCCTAAATATTCTTGTCTGGGTGTCTCTTCTCCATTTGATTCTTGGATCTGTTCATCTTCAATTTCAGTTGTTTCCTCTGTAGTAGACTTAATATTTCTCACCTCTCTTACTGGAACTCCTTCATCAACCTTTAAATCAATTCAATCAACTAATTTATGCCATCTTTTATTAAAGCACATATATCCTTTACTATTGGTAGCATATCCTAAGAAGACGCCTTCATTATCCCTATCATCATACTTGCCAAGGTTTTCATTATTATTATTTATATAGCACTTACTCCCAAATACTTTGAAGTGTTTGATTGAAGCAGGTCTTCCATACCACAGTTCATAAGGTGTCTTGTCACTATGTGGTCTAAGGTGGGATTTGTTAAGNGTGTGTATTTCTTCTACCTAGTAAGTTTGACCAATGTTCTTCTCATTCATCATTGACCTAGCCATTTGTTGAATTGCTCTGTTTTTCCTCTCAACTACTCCATTTTGTTGTGGAGTTCCTGGGATTGTGTATTCTCTCTTGATCCCATGTTTATCACATAATTCCTTGAAATAACTTGACATAAATTCTCCTCCTCTGTCTGACCTTACTGCCTTTAACCTCTTGCCTGTTTGATTCTTAGTTAAAGCCTTAAATATTTTAAATTTCTCAAATGCTTTAGCTTTTTCTTTGAGAAAAGCAACCCAAGTAAGTCTGGAGTAATCATCAATGATCAGCATAAAGTAGCTTTCCTTCCTTGTGCCTTCCTGTCTTGATGGTCCACATAAATCAATATGAACTAATTGGAGTGGTTTCTCTGTTGAAATAGAGATCTTGGATTTAAACTATGTCCTAGTTAGCTTTCCTACTTGGTAGGGTTTACACACAGAGTCGTGTGGCTTTGATATTCTTGGAAGATCTTTTACTGCCTCAAGATTTTTGAGCTTGATTAAGTGGTCAAAGTTTAGATGTCCAAGTCTCTTATGAGATAACCATATTTCATCATGTTTTCTTAGATGACACTCTTATTTATCTTCTTTCAGCACATATACATTATTTTTTGTCCTTATGCCTTTATCCACCACTTGACCTGAGTTTACAGACTTTATCTTACAATCCTTGGAAGTGAACACCACTTTAGATCCTCTGTCACACATTTGAATTACACTGAGCAAATTATGTTTGAGCCCATCTACAAGAAAAACATCTTGGACTTTTCCTTTACCATTACTCAAACTCACCATCCCTTTACCCTTGATTTTACCTGGTTCATCATTTCCAAAGGTTGCATTTCCTATTTTTCTTTTACTTATAGAAATAAACTTATCATTGTCTCGATTCATGTGCTTGGAACATCCACTGTCTATGTACCAAGGGTCTTTTTGTTTTTGAGCTGAAGCTACTAGACCACATTTTTCACTATCTTTCTTTTTCCATGTGCTGGCATTTCTAGCTAAAGGATTTATCCTTGTATCTACCTTGTACTTCTTTAGATGGTAGTTTACAGCTTTGTGGCTGAAGTTATGATAGTTATAACATTCGAGCTCATTGTTCAGTAGATCAAAGTGATTGGAGCTATGTTGTCTATTCATTGGCTGCTTAGTTCTATGTTGTAAATATTGTTTATTTCTTGACCTCCTCAGTTGCATGCCTCTAAACTTAATTTTACAATTTACAATCCTATGACCAAAATTAGAACAACAAAAACAGTAACCATGGAAGAAATTTTGGTACCTAAAGCATGGCCTTCTTCTTGGAATTTGTTGCTCCATCTTCTGATCTCTTTGTTTTTTATCAGGGATCATCTTGTCTTTATTATCTTTTGGTGACAGAGTACTCTCATGGTCTGATTGTTTGCCGACTTAGAACTTAATCATATTTACTGGATCTTTGCTTTCTCGTTGTTTGCTTCTTGAACCATTTACATAACCTAAACTAGTCTTTAACAAAGGAGATCCATGTTTTCTCAGAATGTTGTTTAGTTATGTTGTGGCTTTAATGATTGGAAGATTTTGGAGATACAATGTTTTAAACTTCTCCATCTCTTTTCTAGTTTTTACTACCTCTTCTTCCAAGGCTTCACATCTTTCCTTTTTCTCTGATAACTGTTGTTTCAGAATGTCCTCTATTTTCCTTGCTTCTTCTAGTTCCACTTTTAGTAGGGCAAGGTCTTCATTAGGTTTTTTACTGTCTTTCTCGAACTGTATCAACAATTGTTTTTGCTTTTTCTTCTTAAACATGATTCTAGCAATTTCTTGTAGGGAACTGATCAATTCCCCTTCCCAGTCAGCCACAACTTCTTCATCATTAAAATCACTTCCTGTTATTTTATTATCATGATCCTCTTTGTCCATAAGCACAAATTCATTAACCTTATCTTCATAACAAGAGTCACTTTCTGTGTCTCCTGAAGAGTCATCATTGTTTACACATAAACTTTTCTTTTTACCAAATCTCTTGGATTTGTACTTCTCTTCACCTTCAGAGTTTTGGTCCTTCTTCTTGTGTGGACACTTAGATGCAAAGTGACCTATCTTTCCACAGTTAAAATATTTGAAGGGCAATTTTCCTTGGTACTTTCCTAATCCTTTCTTTAGTCTTCTCACAAATTTTGCTTCAATTTCATCAGGCTCAAAATCCTAATTCTTATCTGCTTTAAATGATGCTTCTCTAGTGGTCGATTTATCTTTACCTATCCTCATTTTATATGCAGTCAACATTCCTAGAAGTTGATCAAAAGGAATAGCTTTTAGATCATTAAGTTCTTCTATAGCAGAGACCTTTGGGTTGAACCTATCTGGAAAAGATCTTAAAATCTTCTAGACTAAAACTACATCTTCAAACTTCTCACCAAGACTCTTCATGGCATTCACTAGTTCTTCGACTCTTAGAAATTACTTCCCAAAAATTTCATCCTCTTTCATCTTTAGCTATTCAAACTATAATCTGTAGGTTTGAAGTTTGGCATCCTTTACCTTATCATTACCTTCATAACTGCTAATGAGTTTATCCCACATTTCTTGGGCAGATTCTAAGTGCATAACTTTTACAAATTATGCTTCTGCAAGCCCACTCAGAATAGCATTCATAGCCTTAGCGTTGAAGCTAAATTCTAGCTTGTCATGCTTAGAAGCTAGTACAACTGGCATTACATAACCAGTCTCTACCACATCCCAGACATCTGCACCTAAGTCCATTATGTAGGTTTTCATCCTAACTTTCCAGAAGGTAAAGTTTGTTCCATTGAACAAGGGGGACTTATTGGTTGAAGCTCCTTCATGGCTAGTCATGTTTAAGCTCTAGGATCTATCCTTAGATAAAAGGAACCGACTCTCATACCAATTGTTGGACAAATGAGTGGGGCGGGCGGGTGAATCATTTCTTACTGTGCTTAAACAATTATTCCCATTTTAAACTCTTTATAGAACACTCAATGACGATCACAATAATGCAGGGAATTAAGAAATAGAATATTAAACATCAATCACACACATGAAATATACAAATACAGATATTTCCTGAGGAAAATCATAAAGGGAAAAAACCTCTTCTTCTTGATATGATAAGTAATCTTTATTTTCTTACATTATCATTCTTATGAGCTCCAACTCCTCTTGAGGCTACAACCTTTGTTTTACAAGCAATAACTTGCTGAGAGCACCAATTCTCTGTTTTCTCTAGCACCCACTAGAAGGAAGCACTAACTCCCTGAGTGTTCCAGCACCAACTGGATGGAAGCACTAACTTCCAGTAACACAGGCACCAACCTATGTAACAAAGAACAATAGTTTTCCCTTGCACCACCCTACCACCCTGGTTTTTCTCGCTGCAACCAGATGGAAGCTACAACTCCCTGTGTTCAAGCACCCACTTGAAAATATAAGGACAATAGTCCTCCCTAGCACCTCCCTACCACCCTGAAATATAAATATTTTCTCCCTCATTAATTTATCACAGTGATATAGTATTTATCAATTGCTTACATGTCTCATCACTGTTCTACTACACTGCTCTGCTTTGCCTACATCAATGTCTTTCTGCTCACCTCCTTTGTGCTTTCTGTTCATCTCCAATTTATTCTCTATGAGTCATGTCCATTCTATGCACTATGCCTCTGCATGCTCTTCACTATGTCACTGTTCTGCCCTTCAGGTTGTTCACTACGTCTCATCCTCACCACAACATAGCTGACGAGAGGATCAACACCCTCTTCTCTGTTTTGCATATATTTTACATGCTGAGTCCTCTAGATGATCATCATGGAAACTCTTCATCTTATCGGGTGGTTATGATGACTATGTTCATCACTAGTGGGCATTATCCTGAGATTCCTTGGCTTCTCTGGCAATCAAAACTCTTCGTCTTATCTGTCAGTTACATTCAGTCATCTTTGGCTTCTAAGCCCCTTCCTTCACTTGACCACCTGCAGTGACCAAACATTTATTCAAAAGGCGCTTCCTGATCTCGATCTAGTGAGCGCTAGGTCAATTTCCCTATATGACCTTGGGCTATAAGCTTCATGTGACCATGAAATTGCGGGCCCGTCCATAATCGGTTTGAGGGAAACCCAATTTTCACTCAGCAATTCACTGTGAACCTCCATGCATCCTTTCATCAAAACCGTGGTTTCGATTGTGGCCCGATCATGAAAACTTAAGGCTCAAGCATGTTCTGGCCCCGCAATGGAGCACGACCATCGCAGGGGTAATTTTAAGGATAGAAATTTATCTCAAAATGTAGAAACCTTGGCGAATCTTACTAGTCTTTAATATGCAAACTATAAAATGTTAGCGATATTTTTGTAAAAATATTCAAATTTATAAGGATTTTATATAGCTTCTATAAAATTTGGACTATTTTAGAGGTAAGATAATTTTATTCTATAGAATTTGGGCTAATAAATTTTAGAAAAGCGAATAATTTTTTTGGAAAAAGCATGGAAAATTAGCCCATGAGCGAAATTTAGCCCCTAAAATCATCCCTGGACCATCGATCTCATGATCTTGATGGTTCTTTTGAACAGACGGTTCATATATATCCTCTCAAGTCTATGGACCATATCTCACCTTTCTACATCAACGACTGAGATTTACTTCATGATCTGGGATCTGAGAGTTTCAAATCTCAAACCCTGTTGCTGCTGACTAGATATATTCTGGAATGGAAGATCTACTGACATTTGTCCTCTTCAATCGACGACTCTACCTCTACTTCGGGGAGTTGACTTTTCAACCAGATCAACGGTTTTGCATCCCTTTTCTTGATCAACGGTCGAGATCTTCTTCAGGTATCCATACTTCTAAAATATAAAATCTCAAACTCACGCTCTGGATCAGATGGTCCATATTCGCTTCAGACGATCTGACGCCTCCGATCTTCTTCGAATGATCTAATGACTGCGATATTCTTCGGATGATCCTATGGTCAAGACTATATTTTGGGTCTCCGGATCTCTGGACTTCGGGGATTTGAAATCTCAAACTTTGCTTACATCACTTGATGACGTGCCACGAGTCGAGTAGTTGCCATGTGTCACTCGCTGACGTGGTCTGTCACATGTCCTTACTGATGTGGTCTATTGACGTGGTCTGCCACATGTCCATGTTGATGTGGTCTGCCACTATGGTCTGTCACATGTCCTTGCTGACAAGGTTTGCTAACTTAATATGCTGACGTATATCTCCCTGATCTAACGATCATCGTATGTTCTCCAGATCTGATGGTCCTTATTCATTTTGAATTTCTGGGCTTTGGGATTTTCGAATCTCAAACTTTTCGGAGTGTAACCTCCTTGCATATTTATATCTGAAGTGAGTGTTGTTCATTCGATCAGGATCTTAGATCGACAACTCGATATTTCTATGATGCACCTTTCCTATCTTATCCTATCCTTCCACTTCAAACTGATATGACGGCTATCATTTACTCCGGCTCGCCGACTCTTCGGACTTTAGTTTTTTCAAGTCTCAAACTGAAAAATCCTCGAAGTGATTTTCTCTGGAGTTGAGGATCGTGTGACACCTGTCAATATTGACGATGGATGGTCCCTGCTTACTTTGGGACTTCGGGACTTTGACAAGTCCTCTCTCCTACACTCATCAAAGGTTTAACCTTCTTGCATTTATTTTTGTATCCAACGATTGTTGATCCTCGACACTCAGATCCAACAGATCATATTTGTACTTCTCCTCTACGCTTCCTCTGGTCTGATCTAACAGTCATTGGGTATTCAGGATTGGTGATACAACGACCACTGTCGTTCTTCCTCATGATCTTGCTTTCTGATCTCTCTAACTTAGAAGGTTTTCTAAGTGTTCAAAGGCCTCGATCGTTTCTCCTCTTGTGATTCCTTCTCTTGTACCTCAACTGCACTTCTGGAAAGTGCAAAGATCTATCTCTTCTGAGCTTTGATCTTTCCATGTTGTTCACTCCTCCTCTTGAGCTTACGCTTCCTTCTGCTCCACCTTCTATTCTTTCCATCAATGACAAGCACACTCTATCGATAAACATGCCAACAAAATCTATCATTGAGATACAATTTGACCATCGCCCCCTCACGTCTCCTGGGTATATCTTGTCACCCTTTTTTTTGTAACCTAGGCCACCTCTTTCCATACTTGGGAATTTCTTGGAATCTGTTTCGTGGGTTGGCGGGTGGATGAAATGTACAATGCTTAGTCACTCTTCGCTATCACCGCTACCTTCATACTTCTTTCCAGATATGCAATTATTAAGCTTTAATTCTAGTAGTTCATCGTGCAGGAACCATTAATATTGTCATTAATGTCTAGAAGGTCAGAGAAGATTTTTCATTACTATGAATTAAACCAAGATTTGCAGAGAAGAGTGTTATCCTTTCCAAGTATTCATTTCAAACATGATGCAATCTCTTTTGTGCATCGGTTGGTTGGCACCTTTAAGAAATCTCTAATTCATAATCGCTCTTCGTCATCACCGCCACCTTCGCACTTTTTTCTAAATATGAAATTAGTGAGATTTAATGGTAACAACTTATTACGCACGAACCATGGAGATTGTCATTGATCAACGAAAGGCTTGAGGAGATCTTCCATTGATACGGATTAAACCAAGATTTTTGGAGGGTTATATTATCCCTCCCCAATTTTCATTTCAAACATCGTTTGGAGAAAACGGAAATTCTCATTAACCTGTGGAAGCAGTTCTATCCAGATATAGTAAATACCTTTGGGCATGATGGCCAGTGGTTCCAGTATTCCAGGGCATATTCTTACTACTCATCTCCCTCTGCCCAGGAGCAAAAAAGGAGATGGTCCCTTGGTACACCGAGAGATATATTTCAAGCCAAAGAATTCCAAGGCAACCATTCCTGCTCAAATAACCTACCCAATTGCATTGATGGCTGGCACAGAGGTTGATGCCATGGATTCCGAGATGAAAGAAGATGATCTAATGGACGATGATACGAGAATGGATGATGGCAATGCAGAGACTGTTCCCACTCCTACACCCAAATTGAAATCAACCATAATGGGTGGAACTTCTTGGATCAGTGATGGCGGTCCTGACAACACCAAAATAAGGAGTTTCAGAAAAGAAATCGACGTTGAACACAATATCCTTTTTGTAGCTCGAAAGTAGGAATTCCAGAGGTCCAAATTAGTTCATTCTGGGCGAAAGACTTTCACTATAAGGAAATGATATGTTGATTCTCCCAGAGATATATTTCAAGCCAAAAAACTATTCAATTGCAGGACTATTTTCCTATTCTCTGGATATACAATTAGCATCTTAGTGAATGAGAACCAGAACTCCCACTGGTGCAAGGCATATATCTACTAGTCATCTCCTTCCACCCAGAATGGACTAATTTGGGCCTCTAGAATTTCACGTGAAACCTATGTCCCTGAAGTTTTCGACTCTGGAGAGGTGGTTTATTGGTGTGTCCTAACTTTCAGTTAAGGGCTATTCCATTTTCCCTGCAAATTTTTTTATCTTCTTCCTCATGGGAAGCTTATGAGAACTATCAATTTTACCATAGTATGATCCATCAAGGAGAAAACTACAAGGATTTCCTAAAACAAAAGGCATGGTAATCAATTTTGTATGCATGTTGAAGAGCATCTCGATGGCTCTTGCATGTTGTAGATCCCATGCCTGTGTTTGTGGCAGATGTGTTCAATGTTTTGGCCCAAATAAATGGGTCCAATTTCTAAGGATAGATGTACAATGCTTAGTGTTTTTTTTGTTTGTTTTTTTAAATGGATTTTCTATTAAATTTTTTTTCCTTAGAGTCTTGGTTGATGCTTCTTTTTTGGATTTAACGCCTCTTCTCATTGGCATGGTTCAATAGTCTTGTAGTTCTTCGATATTGTATTTTCTTAGGTAATTTGTTCTAAAATGGAGCATCTAACAAGTATATGACAATGTATTGTGTCGATCCATCAAGATTTTATGCAAACAAAAAATGAATTGCACATAGTTTCAAACCAATGTTCAGTTCTATTCATAATGCAGTCAGAACATAGAAATACCAAATCACAATGTTGCAGCAAGATCGCCATTATTGTTTCTAGACATGCAATTATTAAAATTTAATGCTAACAACCCATAATGCAAGAAGTTTAATACTTAAGTTAATATGTTACAGTCATGGAAGAATGTATCAAGAACACACTTACACCCACAAGTTGCAATAAAATCTAATCTTCAACAAAGCATTTGTTGACAATTAATAGAAAATGATGGTTTTGCAACAATGAGGCTTGTTTGAAACCAATTTGTGCTTACAAAAATTGCCCTCCACCTTTCTATATTCCCACTTTGTAAGGTAGCTAGAGAGGTAGTGGGGGAGCCCATGTGACCCTGGCTTACAATGGCGGTTGGACTACGTCATCATGGTGGCTTTGATTTCTCAATGGGACCCTGGTTCTCTAGTCTACTTCATCACTATGGTTCACACTTATCCATGGGACCCTGGTTCTCTAGTCTACTTCAACACTATGGTCCACACTTATCCATGGTACCCTTTATGGTTGTACATCAAGCGTTGATGATAACGCTTTCATAAAAGGGATGGACTGTTAGGTAGCTAGAGAGGTAGTGGGGGGGGGTGGAAGAGGGACCATAATGATAATAGTGGAGGCCATTCAATGTAAGGTGGACTATTTCCACTATATTATTAAATAAATCCCACTATGGTAGTTATATATAATAAATGATTAGTTAGATAAATAAATGTAAGAGGACTTCTTAGAAGGTTCTACTTCTAAAAGATTCCTCCTCTAGAATGTTCTTAGGTGATGGTAGCACTATAAAAAGGTGTTCAAGCAATGTAAGGAGATATGGAGAAAAGTATTGTATTGTGATATTTATCTCAATAGGAGGATGCCCCCTCGAAGAGGCAAGTGAATAGGAGAAGATCCCTCCCATAATAGGATCCATTGTATGGTGTTACCCTATCTCAAGGGTTTCGTAATAATAAAGTGTGGTTTCTTCTATCTTGCTTTGTGGATATATTGTGTATTCAATATTTTTGTAGATTATATTTGTAGATCTATTCAGGTTATTAACAAGTGGTATCAGATCACTTTCCTTGGCAGACATTGTGGACAAATATTTTTTATTTTTGCAGATTTGTTTTTTTTCGGAGAAGAAAAAAGAGAGTCACGACATTCCAGAAAATTTAGGTATATTTCTGTGAAAAAATTTTAGAAACAGGTTTATGATATGCGTTCCTATGAGAAAAACACCCAACTTGAAAAACAAAATCATTCGAACCAGAGTCTGGGAAGTCAAGATATCGAAGTTTTAAAATCTGTAAATTTTCAGGGTTTTTTCTGCAGACGACAGCGCGATTTTTTTTATTTTTGTAGAAGATGGAGACCAAATTTTCCCAAACAAATTACAGATATGAGTTCCTCTCACAATTTGACCCAATTTCAGAAAACAAATCAACCGAAACAGAGTCTGTGACGTGAATTTATGAGCATTTTAAATTCAACAGGTTTTTTTTTTTTTTTTTTT
>SNQJ01S0063136.1:11003-45884 GCA_010110895.2 Picea sitchensis | reverse complement strand
TTATTGTTCTATTTTTTTCGTTTTTTCATGTCGGCTGTGAGACCGAAGAGTTCATAGGGTGCTCAGATGAATATTTCCTCTCAAACCCTCCAATAAATTCTTGAAGCATTCAAATCCCAATTGTATGACAAATTGGATGCCTTTGTAAATGGCCTCACAGACGACCTCAATGATAGTTTTCGTAGTATTCAAGATTCATTGGATAGCATGGAGGAGATATTTATTATGTCAAACATCAGTGATGAATATAATCAAGACATATATGCTTGGTATGATCTCGAGGTCGATTGTGATGATTGGTATATGGATAGTTGTCATTTATGGGATGAAAACCACTTCCATATTTTATTTGATGACTCTACTCCACCTTCTATAGAGAACATCAATGTTCCACAGTAGGAGTTGGTTACTAGCGTCTAGCCTGCATATTTTACAATGTTATTGTTCCTTCCAAATTCATCTTTGATTATCTCCCACTATGTGGATGAATATTCTTATTTGGATCCACATGATAGGTGTCAATATTGGGAGCATCATTTTCAGTTGGTTTGGGTGTCGATATCTTCTATGTGGGGTTCACATGAACAATTGGACATGGGACCTTGGTTTACAATGGCAATTGGAATACTTTAACATGGTGGTTTCCATTTCTCAATGGGACCTTGGTTCTCGAGTATACTTCAACACTATGGTCCACACTTATCCATGAGACCTTGGTATATGGTTGTACATCCAGCATTGAGGACAATGCTTTCATAAAGGGGATGGAATGTAAGGTAGCTAGAGAGGTAGTGGGGGGGCCCAGAGGGCCCATAGTGATAATAGTGGAGGCTATTCAATGTAAGGTGGACTAAGTCCACTATATTATTAAACAAGGCCTACTATGGTAGTTAGATATAATAAATGGGTTGTTAGATATAATAAATGTAAGAGGACTTCTTAGAAGGTTCTACTTCTAGAAGATTCCTCCTCTAGAATGTTCTTGGGTGATGGTAGCACTATATAAATGGGTTCAAGCAATGTAATGGGACATGAAAATAATTATTGTCTTGTGAGTTGTAGCTCAATAGTAGGATGCCCCCTTGAAGAGGCAAGTGACCAGGAGAGGATCCCTTCCATAATATGATCCATTGTATGGTGTTGCCCTACCTAAAGGGTTTCTATAATAAAGTTGTGGTTTTCTATATTGTTCTATGAATATTTGTGATATTTTGTATTTAGTCTTTGGGTTCATAACACACTCTTTTATCCCATGTAGTTTCTCTTTCTGGTTACTTAATTCTTTTTTTCTGAAAATGCCTTACTGCACGAGTTGGCGGATTCATGTGTTTCGACCGAGCGCTTCCCCTTTGTCTAAATTGCACTTTCCATTGTTTCGTGACCTGCAAATAACACTCCAGCTTATGTGATATGAAGATTTAATTCTGAACTCCCACATCATCCCCTCCTCTGTGTTACACATTTTGCACCAAAATGTTCTGATATATACAATTTGACACTCGGGGCCTTATGGATCCTCGGGAATCCCTCACCCTATTTTGAAGCTCATCTGACCGCTTCCCACACTTGACAATTTCTTGACATCTCTTTGGTGGATCGTTGAGTTCGTGGGTTCAGGAAATTTCAAATTTCTAGATGTTGTTTCCTGTGCCCGCTTCCTTCAAATTTATTTCCAAGTATATGCAATATGTATACAACTTATCTAGCAACACACAGAAAAGATCTTTCCAGGAAATGGAATATCTATTGCAGATTTGAATATATTGGACCTTATTTTCCCTCTTCTATACTTGACCAAATTGTTGTTTCTTTTTCCCCTCTACTCTCTCTTTCTCTTTACTTATTCCTTTTTCTGAAAATGCGATTCTGACCAACCAACAACCATTCAATGCCTAGGCACTTTTCAGATCGTGAATTCTCGGACACCCGGGCTCTATATTGAACTTCCATTGTTTTGTAACCCGCAAATAGCACCTGGACCTCTCCCACGGGTTTCAAAATAGGTTGACAAGGGTTACCTCATGTATGGATTCCTCATTCCATACTTAGCCACTTTTTGGATCGTGGGTTCTCGGGCTGGCGGGCTCAAAATTGGGCCTCTATTGTTCCATGTCCTATAAGTAGCACCGATAGTTCCACGATATACAAATTGACATGTTGAATTGCGGGTTGGTTGGCTCAACATTGCATTTCTATTGTTCCATGTTCTTGAAACATCACCCAGAGTTCCATGGTATACAAATTGACATACGGACACAAGGGCTGGCAGGCTCAAGATTACGATTGTTTACGGATGGAAAAGTGATAAAACAAGCCACATAGTACATTTTCATCACAAAGTTTATATTAATGGGAAAAGCATGTCCTCTTTAGTTCTCTGTCCTACAAACAACACCCAGAGTTCTGTGCTATACAAATTGACAGGAAAAATTGTGATTTGGTTGGCTAAAAAATTGCATTTCTATTGTTCTGTGTCCCACAAACAACACTCGGAGTTCCGCGATATACAAATTGACAGACGAAGCATACAACCAAGAACCAAGTAAACTTGCGGATTATATTCCTAGTCGTTGTTTTCTGTGCCCACCACCTTCGCACTTCTTTCCAAGTATATTTATTGGCAGGAAATGGGATATTTATTACAAATTTGAATATATTATCCCTTCTTTTCCATCTTCTATGTTTAGCCAAATATTTGTTTCTCTTTTCACTAAAATTTATCTTTCTCGTTACTTATTTGTTTTTTCGAAAATTGTCTAGATGCACAGGTAGGCAGACTTGCGGGTTCACATTTGCACTCATGCTCTTATATTGCGACACTGACCCATCGCCTCCCCATTCCATACCCAGTCACTTCTCCGACCGCGGATTCCCAGTAGGCGAGCTCTAAATTGGACTTTTATTGTTCCATGACCTGTGAACAATACCGTGACTTTCGCGATATACAAATTTACAACCAGACTCAGATCATATCACCTTCCGTATTACAGTCTACCTATCATGCCCTCTTTCGTGGTACACATTTTGCACTGAATAATTTCGAGACATACAATTTAACCGTTGGTTCCTCACGTCTTCTGTGGAACTATTGTCACCCCATTTTGAAGCTCGTTTGTCTGCTTTCCATACTTCACAATTTCTTCGAATTTCTTTCGCGGATCGTCGGGTTGGCGAGTTCAAGAAATATCCAATTCCTAATCATTATTTCCTGTGCCTGCGCCCTTTTGCAGTTAGAAATTACCAATTATATATAATATCTTATTTCTAAGTATGCAATTATCAAGCGTTAATGCTAAACCAGGATTTGAGGAAATCTCCCATTAATACACATACAACCAAAATTTCCGGATGGTTATAGTATCCATTTCGACTGTTAATTTAAAACATCATGGAATGTCATTTGTGCATCGTCAGGTTGGTCCGTTCACGAAATATTCAATCCTCGATTCTGAAAATGAGTCCGACCAACCGTTTTCCTATTCCATACTTAGCCACTTTCCCGGAATTCCGCAAATATACAAACCAATCGCTAAACTACCCCATCATGCTCTCTTCGATTTTACATGTTTTGCAGTCAAAAAATCCGATACATAAAATTTGACCTTGGGACACTCGCCTCTCCTGAGTATCCCCGTAACCCTATTTTGAATCCCGTCCGAATGCTTTTTAGACCTTTCCATTCATTCCTTGCTCGCCCTCATCTCTGTGACCTTCACACTTGTCTATAATAAAAAAATGTTTATATATATATATTACATTTTGCACTGAAAACTTCTAAGACATACATTTTGACCGTCGGGTCCTCACGTCTCCTATGGAACTATTGTCACCCCATTTTGAAGCATGTCCATCCTCTTTCCATACTTCACCATTTCTTCGAAATTTTTTCCACGGATCGTTGGGTTGGTGGGTTCAAGAAATATCCAATTCCTAATCGTTGTTTCCTATGCATGCGCCCTTTTGCAATTAGGAATTAGCAATTACATATAAGATCTTATTTCTAAGTATGCAATTAGAAAGCATTAATACTAAACTAGGATTTGAGGAAATCTCCCATTAATACACATAAAACCAAAATTTCCGGATGGTTATATTATCCCTTCCGAGTGTTAATTTCAAACATCATGGAATGTCAGTTGTACGTCGTCGGGTTGGTCCGTTCATGAAATCTTAAATATTTGATTTTGAAAACGAGTCTGACAGACCATTTCCCTATTTCATACTTAGCCACTTTCCTGGAATTCCGCAAATATACAAATCGACCGCTGAACTGCCCCATCATGGTCTCTTCCATTTTACACGTTTTGCAGTAAAAAATTCTGATACATAAAATTTGACTGTTGGACACTTGCCTCTCTTCAATATCTCCCGTAACCCTATTTTTAATCTCGTCTGACCACTTTTCAAACCTTTCCATTCATTCCTTTCTCTCCCCCGTCTCCGTGACCTTCACACTTGTCTATAATAAAAAAAATGTTTTAATATATGTATATATATACGAAATTAGTGACATTTAATTCTAACATCTCATCATGAAGGAACTGTATAGATTTTCATTGATGGGTGAAAGGATCGAGAAGATATCCTATTAATATGCATTAAACCAAGATTTGTGAAGGGTTATATTATCCCTTTCGAGTGTTCATTTCAAAATCATGAAATGTCTTTCGCACGTCGTCAGCTTGGCACGTTCACTAAACCTCCAATCCTTAATTTCTCTTCATCATACCTGCCACCTTCACACTTCTAAATATGCAATAAGTAATCATTTACTGCTAGCAGTTCATCATGCACCACCCATACAGATTGTCATTAATCAGCGAAAGGCTCAAGAATCTTTTCCATTCATAAGCATTTAACCAAGATTTTGCAGAGAGTTATATTATCGGCTCCAACTTTTCATTTCAACCATCCTTTGGAGCAAACCAACATTCTCATAAACCTATGGCATCATCTTAACAACCGTTCTTCTAAATATGCAATAAGTAATCATTTACTGCTAACAGTTCATCATGCACCACCCATACAGATTGTCATTAATCAGCGAAAGGCTCAAGAATCTTTTCCATTCATAAAAATTTAACCAAGATTTTGCAGAGAGTTATATTATCGGCTCCAACTTTTCATTTCAACCATCCTTTGGAGCAAACCAACATTCTCATAAACCTATGGCATCATCTTGACAACAGTTTTGTGGATATACAGTGAACATCTTCGGGCGCGAGGACCAGAACTTCTAGTGGTCCAAGGCATATTCCTATTACTCAACCCTTGCCACCCAGAACGAAGTAATTTGGACCTCTGGGATTGCTTGTGCAGGCTGTGTCCCTGAAGTTTTGACTGTAAGGAGTTGGTCTCTACGTACGTCGATAAATTTATTTCAGACAAAATAATTATTCCACTGTGGGACTGCTCTTATGTTTCTTTGTCACCTCAGGTTTTCCGCCAGATGTTAAGATTGTCGGAGCCAACATTGACATTCAAAGGAGAAGATTCCAAACAATTCCTAGCAAATCATAATAATGGGTTGGACCTCTTGTCCCATTTATTGAAATACTTGATTGTAGTTCCTGAAGATATCACAAGATTGCAGGTTAGTTCATTTGGAAATCCATTTCGTGAAATTGCCTGGCTTTTTACAAGAATAACGAAACATGAGTCCACAACAACTATTTCTTGGATGGCTCTTTATATTTTGTATTTCACAGTCAAGGAACAAGCCATTTTTTATTGGGGCAAGTTAATTTTCCATGAAATTTGTTCCCAATTGTCAAGCTTCAAAAGGAAAAAGAAATTTTATATGTCATCCTCCTTATTTTTTACGATAGCACATTGCTGCCAGTTTCCAGAACTGTCTCTGTCCAATAATGTCAACTGGGAATTCGACCCAGTAATGTTCTGGTACCAGGCCTTGTGGAAGCACAAGGCCTCCCACTATTTTTATGAGGTTTTTAATGGCTTCATGTCTATTTTCAAATTTTTGTTGTTAAGAGAATATGCTCCCCGCATATCTGAACAGGAAACCAGTTTTTTGGATAGGAAGGGGACACTTGAACATTTGTATAATTACACTATGATAAGGATTTTTGGCTCCAGGGAAAAACCTGATCTCCTTCCATGTCACATTACAGACATAATGTTTGTTACAGAGGTAGCATGGAAATACAAATATTGGTTGCATCTATTCCAAGAGAAGAGAAAAAAACAATTAATTCCTCTGCCTTGGAAATTTGGGGACTTCGATTTGAAGAACGTTAACAAAATTGACGAATTCACAATGCATTCTAGCAACTTGAACCTAAGATATGCTGAAATCCTAAGAGGGTTCGACCCCGATAAAAAATTTCTACAACATTTACAAACACTTGGCTTCGACAATTGTTTTTTCAAAAAACACCTGACCAAAAACAGAGACACTAGTGGCAAAACTCCTGCTTCTGATGTCGGCGACCTAGACACACTGGAAAGCAACACTAAATTGTACAAGAAATAGAGAAAAGGCCTTGATGACAAGAGTGTTCAATCGACGAATAACACTCCCTAAAGTACGACATCCCAGAGCATCGTTCCAACGACCCACCACAGCAACAAAACAACTCAGAGTTCTTCAAAAGGAGGAGGAGATAATGACCCTCCTCACTCTAAAATTTGTATTTCTCACAAGCTTCCAGTAGACAAGAAAAGAAAAAAAATGTGGGACAGGCGGAAGAGCCCGAAATTCAGAGTGAGAACATGGAACTTGAGCTTGATATGGATAGCGTACTCCACTACCTTGATCAGCCCAGAGATGCCATCCAACACAGTAATCCAATGGACATATCTGATACCAAAAATTTTGATGAAGATGAATCCTTCGTGTTCCAAAGCACTTTTTTTGATAACCAATCCAAAAAATTGATTACTGAAAAAAATTATGAAAAATCTAAGAAAGGAAAATCTCCTTCAAAGGTTAGCCTTGTGAACATGCGATCGTCCCAAATCTTTCAACTTCACATAGGGAGTGGAGATGCACTTCATGATTCCATTGGAGGCATTGAGGCTGAGAATGCCAGACTGAAGGATCGAGTCAAGGAATTGGAAGAGGCTTTGATTCCTATGCCATTGCTTGCCAATCCTTTGGAAATAGCCATGCTTGCCACCCCTGTAGCCAGGTTAAAAGGATCCTCCAACCTCCTCACATCCTGTAGAGGATATGTGGAGAATAATATCAAGAAAAGAATGGAACTGGTTACTGAGGCGTGGGAAACATCACAAGCCATCACTTCCCTTGGAACCAGGGCACATAGTTTTCTTGAAAATTTGCAGGTGAAGTTAAAATATGAAGAACATTTCTATATAAACATGGTCCTTCCTTTTGGCACCATTGTCAGCAACATGACATAAACAAAAAAAATACAACAAGATCTTCCATCCAATAACTGGATCGGTCAATTAAATGCATGGTGGAAAGAAAAAGTGAAGAACGTGCATCTCATTGTTCAATCATGTGAACAAGCCATATCAAAGAAAGAAAAATTATTCACAAGGTTGTCCAAAATAAACTTAGTCAGAAGGACCAACAACTTCCAAGACCCCAACTTAATCGTCAACTCCTTGCCCTTAACTAGGCAAGACTTCGATAAACAGGTTGATATGTTTAGGGCGTTGTCTTTAGAAAAGTTTTACATCATCCTTGAATATGGTCAAGATCACGTCAACAACTGGCTAGTCGACTATTCAGTACACAATGAGGAAATTGATCAGGCTCTGTGTAATCTTTCTATCAACTTCGGGGAATTAGAAAATGAACTTTTCAACACAAAAATGTGGAATGAGATCAACATTGCCCTAATGAGAAGCTACATTGAAGAATGGCTCAAAAGGGAATTGAAGCAAGCCGCCAACGAAAGGCAATATGCAGTTGCCATGATTCCAGCAGTCATCAATGACAT
Organism: Picea sitchensis; assembly: GCA_010110895.2. Classification (NCBI taxonomy): domain Eukaryota; kingdom Viridiplantae; phylum Streptophyta; class Pinopsida; order Pinales; family Pinaceae; genus Picea; species Picea sitchensis. The sequence goes on along the minus strand of SNQJ01S0063136.1, from coordinate 37,953 downwards.
CAATGAAAAGGCATCCGCAAGCAAATAGCAAAAGGGCTTCAAATAAAACTGTTTTTTTATCTCCTTTTATATTTATGTCCTCATACATTTTTATCTTTCACAAGTCTATGAAAAATTCATTTAAATTTCCAAGAACTTGTAACTTATTTAATATATTCCAAACTAAACTTCTTTTTTTATCTCCTTTCATATTTGTGTCATCACAAATGTTTATCTTCCACTATGCAAAAATTGAATTTTGTTATATACTTTCAAAAAATAAATGGGGTTGTACAGGCCACGTGTCATTTACAACATGGACACTACCTATGCTTCATGCTGCTTGCCACATATCCATTGTATTTTCCATCTACCTCTGCTACCTTTTCCTATCCCAATTCAAACTGGCAGGGACTACGCTTCCACACAACCTTGTTTCACCAACTTTCTACATAGTCCTCTAGCAAATTATTTTTAAACAAACCACTTTATTGAGAAAAAATCTCAATAAAATGACCCTTGACATGACAAAATGTCATATCTTTATATGCCCCACCATTATAATTATTCCCTTGTAATTTCACTCGAGGAAGCATACCAACAAAACAAAACACCCATAAAAAGACAAATTTTCAATCATTTTCATTAAATGATGTCGGGTAGTGTTAACTCATCCAATAATTGTACTTTTATTTTCATTGGATGTTTGCAAGCACATGCATCTGTTATCATGATTTTAACGTGTGACGACTTATGTGGGGTCTCTTTGTCAACAATAATTAATTCTGGTTTTGATTTATTATTATTTTTAATATAATTAATTATTGTTTTGTTTAAAAAATTAAAATAAAAAATAAATTTCCAATCACATAGTATTGATTTTAATTTGTTATATTTTAATTTTATGAATCAAGGGTGATTTTATAATTTAGTGTGAAGGAAATGTGTAATTTCATTTTTAATGTGGAGTTTATAAATGATATTTACAAAAAATTAATAACAAAAAATATTTTAATATTTATAATCAATAAAAAACTAAAGTAAACTTAAACATGGATTAAAGTTTAAGTAAAATGATGATGATGGTTGCTAATTTTTATTAAAAAATGTAAGAAATTACTTGGTTTCTTTTATAATTTTATTCTGTGCTCAAAATTTTTCAAGAGAAGCATTTCTAATGCATCATAGTTTTTATGAGTAAAAAGGTTAAGAAGGTCGATATTGTAACAAATGTGACTCTACATAGGACATTCTAAGAGAAAATCATTTCCATCATTGACCTTTTTAGTGTCACAAATATGATAATTTCTTTCAACCCATATCGTTTTAGGAACTGTCCAACACAGTGTTTCATGAAAATTTGTTCCTATTTTATCAATGTTGATTTTGTTCTTTAGTTAGTTAAAACATAGAGATATTTTTTATCTTCTAGATTAGGGTTAATCACTTCCTTATATTATCTTAATTTTCTCTTATTCTCTAATTCTTTATTGCAACATAATTTCTCTTTAAATTTAGATGTAATAATATTTTTAATATTATTGATAGTCTACAAAGTGAATTGTTTCTTGATTCCCCAATAATTTAGGCAAGAGTAGCCATCTTTATTCCAACCTTGCTTGAGACATAGGTGGTGTTGACTGGAGTTTGAGGTAGTGTTAGGAATCCTCTTTTCCTCCATGTTGTTTATCTTTTTCTTGTAGATTAAAGGTACCTAGTCATAGCCATGCTCTCAATGGGGGGGGATTGCTTCTATGAGGAGGATAAGATATGATGTATTACCTTTAATTTTAAGATTATAATTTGTAGAATGCTTCAGTGTTTGCTTGATCTTTCTCCATGATTCTCTAGATATGTTGCATCCCCAAACCTCACAATCATATAAGATAATAGGAGTGATGAGTGTCTCAAAGAGGATTTTCTTTTTATCGCATAGATAAAGGTTCATAGATTTACAATTGTTTTCAACACCAAACTAAGCTTTCCACCCTTCATTTATCCTTCTGTTGATTATATAGTTCCAATTAATCTCATGATGTAGATCTATTTTGATATATTTCTATGAAGTCAATTCTTCCAAGTTGTTGTTGTCATACATGAAATTATTGTACGTTATCTTTTTCAATTTGATTATTATAACCTTTGTCTTGTAAATATTAACACACATATTCACACTAGAGCATAAATCCTTGATAATTCTTAGTTGTTTGAGGAGAACATAGGGGCACCTCACCATAAGAGCAATATTATCAACATAAAGAAGAAGGATGATGAGTATTCTAGATAAAGTCATAACAACACACCCTACTTCTTCCAAATAGCCCTCTAACTTGTCAATGCATATTCCAAAAGGAGTATGGGATATGGGACAACCTTTATTAACTCCAATATTGAAATTAATATCTCCCAACCAACCCTCAATGTTTCTAAACTTGGAAATAACAGTCTCATACAACCTTATCACCGCAGCTCTAAACTTGAGAGGAATTTTTAGCTCTTTTAATCTAGTCCAAAGGTTAGTTCTAGGCATTGTTTCAAATGCTTTTCTAAATTCAAAAAAGAACAAAAGAGTTTGGTTTTATTGTTACGAAACTCCTCCAAAATTATTCTAAGCATATCAAGGTGGTCCATAGTTTAATGATAGCTCCTAAATCTAGCATGCACTTTAGCTCTTTTTCCCCTCTTTTCTAGTTATACATTGATCATTTTTTCCACAATAATTCGATATAGCTTGCTAAAAGAGTGCTAATCATAATGGTCCCATAATTATATAGTTTGTTTTTATCCCCACTTTTTGGAATAGAAACAATGAGGCTTTGACTCCATGATTTATGGAAATCCTACTTGGTTGGTAGATTGAAGAGCTTGTAAAAGTAAGGGTTGAGGATAAACCCTTCAATTTTTAGGGTTTTATCTTCACAACCTTTGATGTCCTTAACTTTCCCTTTTGTGAGCCATTTAAACCTAAGCTCTATGTCTTCTAAATAAAATCCTTATTTCTTTGTAAAAAGGTTTTGAATGTTGTCGACAACATCAGGGAATTCATTAGCATTTTTAAGGTAGGAATTCAAGTCCATTAAGGAAATCATTTTGTTCTCTTTAATTTTACGTGTTATAATTTTCCTTTAGAATTTATTATGATCTAGCTTAGAGAGATTTAAAATATTTTCATGCTTTGTATTTATATAATATCAGTTTTTTCTTTTAATTAAGTCTTTGTACCTATTTATGTTGTAATATTTTAGGTACTCAATAGAAGCATCCTTAATGTCTCTTGTAGAAATCTTACACTCTTCATCATACCAAGGGTTGGTCGTTCTGTTTTTATTTTTACACGTCATCTCAATAGAGAACTTGTTAATGGAAGTAGAGAGGGTTGTAAAATTATGATAGAGGTCTTCAATCTTTTTTTCATTTCATAGGAGATTTAATTCATTATTTAAATCCTTTAGAAAAATATCATCTTTATTTTTTTTAAATATTGAGTACTTTTGGTTATTATAATTCTATTCTATTGGGATTTTTTGCATGACAAAGTTTAGAGTTAGGTTGAAATTTTGTGATCTAAGTTTTTCTTATAGTCATCTAAGATATCAAAATATACTATTTGGTTGTACATGGGAGTATCAGATATCACAAAATATACAACAATATTGTTAAGCCCATGGATACAAATCATCTAGTTGTATTTTAGAAACTTTATTAGACCATTGCAAATTATTAAATCTCGACAATTGTAGAGCTTGAGTAGCTTGGAATTGAACAAATTCTTAGCCAAGTTTAAAAAAAAATAAAATGTATCTACTAGCTAAAACAAGTACCTCATCTAACCATAGAGGATTAGGATTGGAATCATTACTCAAGATACTAGCTTGGTTGATTGATGTTCTAACATTAAAGTCTTCTAGGAAGAGGATAGCTTCTTCATTTCTCATACTATAAATGTTTTGACTCTTATATGCCATTGTAAGGACAATTTTTATCAAAATTGTTTTTCTTATAAAAGGTGAAATTAATAGGCTCAAACTTTTGTATTACTATATACATTTTTTTCGCATTAATGTTTGAAACCTCCATCCACATGTACTAATTGAGACAATCTTTCTTGTGAAGCCTAGTATGAGGAAAACTATTTTTGTTATTTGAAAAGGTATATCTCCATTCCCTCTATGATAGGATCTCTTCTTCAATACCCACCACAAAACAAATCCTTCTATGTTTGGGACCTTAGATTCTTCATGCTTGCATGTTTCAATAAGAAATACAATATTAAGTCCACTCATGATCCAACTTAAGATGGGAACTTGCTCAATGTAAAGCCACGACACTTCCAAGAGAGGATCTAAAATGTCCCAAGTTTTTATTTATTGTCATCTATTTGTTCTCTATCCCTAACAATAGATTTCTTATTTCTAATTATTGGTAATTTTCCTTCCTTCCTAGGTTCCTTTACCTTTGGAATTTCCTTCCTTAATTCAACTTGATCTTTTGGAATGAGCTCTTCATTTATAAATATTCCTAATATTTTTAGACTTAGAGTTTTGTTGAGAGTGACATATTTATGGTCATTAAAGATTATCATAAAACAAATTAACATATATTTATGTTAAGTTATTTTGTAAAACTTCTTTCCTTCTATGAGACAAGTTCATTCAATTTGTAACTTATTTTGTAGGTATTCCTTGACTAGGGCTAGCATATCCTCTTCTTTCTCCTTTTTTGAGAAAAAAATATGCGATAAGGATGCAAACTTATTGTCAAACATTACGTCTAACTCTATTTTAAATTTATCCCACATTTCTTCCCTATGTTTCTCTAATGATTCTAGGGTTACTTTACTATGTCTCCCCTACAGAGTGTTTTGTAAATATGGTAAATTATTCATATTGTAATAAAAAAGAGAGGAAATAAACTATAACCAAGACCATGAAATGGACTTGTACTCTTCATTAGGTCAATTCCTATGCTTCTTAGAGTAATTTTGAATACACCTCACATGTTTATGAATGCTTATGCTTAAATGTTCCCTAGCTCTACTTGGTGATGGATATGCTCGATAATGGTTGCAACCTCAAAGAGTGGATCTGCATCATAAAACATTGTAACATCTATTATGATGAATTTTTATAGTGAAGAATCCATAACAATTTACAAATCATATCTGCTTTCAATAATTTATCATTTTATAAGAATTTTTTTTGGAATTCTCTCGATTTCATCCTCCGACCCACCTTCGAATTATCTCAATTTCATCCTCTGATGCACCACCGATGATGGCACCACACACAACCGAGCACTCTAGCAGCACTGCAGTCTTGTGAATGTGAATCCACTGGAGATTAATTAATAATACTCTATTAATGTATTAATTAATTAACTAATATGTAAAGGATTAATCTAATTATATATTTTAATATATTAATACTTTAATAATGTATTAATACTTTATTAATGTATTACTTGTATACATTATTAATTTGCATTACTACTTTAGTAATGTATTAATTAATTAATGTGTTGCATTAATATATTACAATATGCATTAATGTATGAGTACTTTAATTAAGACATTACATTAAGGTAATACTTAATTAATACATTTCTCCATATCGGGTGATAGGGAAGCAACGTGACATAGGGCCACCTCCCGAGGCAAGCCACCACCTATCATCCCTGTTGACTGGCACTTGCCACCCCCCTCAAACACCCATCACCTCATTTTATGGGATTTAATACCCCCTTCTCTACACATGTTTCCTCCTTCATGGCTTGACATCACTCCATCACCTTCCTTGCTCCAATGATGCCTCACTGGTACCCTCATTCTCTATGGATGATCCTCTGCACTCCGCATTCCATTGAGATTTCACTTTTTAACATCATTTTCCTTACGACATTTCTCTTGGCCCATCATGGCCTCATCTCACATTCATGGCACTAGAAAGATTATGATTTTATTTCCCACAGGCTTCCTCAAGCTTGGTCATGCTATCCCATTCCCAATCCACTCCACTTGCAAATGCTCACTGCTCAACCTTATGTCAATCTCGTTGGTCGATGCTTACTCTTTTACTTGTGGGCTCAACTCTACCCTTCTGTGTCAATGGCTCATGGAGGTTCCTCTCATAGTTCTCGAGAGGGGGTTCTTCATGTAGAACCAAAGGTTTCTCTAGCTCTCATCTCATCTTTTTGGTCGAGGAATCTGTTGAGGCTTATTGTGCTCATACTCCACCTAAAATTAGCGTTGAGATAGACCTAGTTGAGCCTAACGTCTGTTTCTTGAGGCACTTAATCTCTGATGAGGAGGTGCTTCACTCCACCAGGTCATCGATTTTGGATATGAGCAACACTTGAGCTCGAGATTCTCAATATATGAAGACCATTGATATACATTAACACTTAAAAATGTTGATGGGTCATGTTCTAGTTGAGAAACATGAAGCACACTAGGAGATACTGCTGCAGCTCGACAATGTTTAGTTGCAGGTCAAACTGATTGATCACAAGTTGAACTTGATGGTGAAAAACATGGTCGAACTGGACCTGACCAACTCAGACTTCCCCCAAACTCAGGTGCCTTCTACTGAGGGTTTTCCTATCACTTACTTGTTATGTTTTTTTATCTTTCTTAGTTTGTTGTTTACTATAGGAGGTTTGGGTGTCTATACCCCACCTCATTGCATTCATATAGATGTTAGATAACAACTAGATTTTTGTAAAAATGACAATCATAGGATCTATTTTATTCAGTCATATATCTTTAAGAGACAAAAATCCCATAAACTTATAGACAAGATGATGCATTTTTGTTGGTCTAGTTTCCCAAGTGGAAGACCAACAACAATAGTTTTTATACAAAATTTCTATGGCAATATAAAGATACAAGATAACTTACAAAAGAAAAATGATTAATTAATACATTAATTAACTTTCTATTAATTAATATATTAATACTTTAGTACATTAATACTTGAATTTATACATTAATACTTTAGAATAATTAACACATTAATGGTTTATTAATCCTCCCCCACACATGTCAATGATCAACTAGCAACAACCACATTTAAGTAAAACATGGTTGATATCCAATCGATGCCATTAATTTTAAAAGGTGGAAAATGGCGTCGACTGACTTATATCAACCACTTTTACTTAAATGTGGTTTTTGCTAATACATGCCTTCGACAACATATATTGTAATTATTTCGGAGTCAAACAACTTTGATTTTCAATTAGTTTGTCATGTATAAACAAATTTTCATAAAGTTTTCTAAAGTTTTATATAAATTTTGTATAAAATTAAATATAATTAAAATAAAAAAATTATTTTGAAATTAAAAAAATATAAATTTTCTATTTTATGATCGGTTCATATCTATGATAATCTATGATAAGACTATTTTTCAGTGGTTTTTAATCTAGTTGTCAGATCTAAAATTAATTTTAAAAATAAAAATAAAATAAAAATCGGAAATTTACCATATATTATGTCCTTGTCGGAGGACATATAATAATAATGGTGGTATACAAATTCAGTTTTAAATTCGTATTTAAATAAAATAATAATAATTCAACCACAATTAACCAAACTAAATGTGAAAAGATGGCCAATAATGTTTTAGATGTGATAAATTTTATATGATGTTAAATTGAATTATCTCACATAAAAATACTTTAAAAATAAAAATATTTGACCACCATAAAATCTCCAAATTAAAAAAAAAAGAAAAAAGAAGCAATTCTACTGAGTCCCGATGATCAATAAATTCCAGTACATAAACAATTATAGTTGGGGTTATGTGTTAAACCAATGTGAATTAAAGTTATAGTTATGTGTCAAACCATCGTGATTTGTTGCATTCTTCCAAGGGACGCAGAGATTTATTTTGGGGTAGGTAAGCCGATTGTAATACAAAATTCCTATTGTTGTAGGTAGGTTTTGGTCCATGCCCCTTTCTAGCGATGTGTTAGAAAAAATGTTGGAATCAAATGATTGATATGATATTTCCTCTGTCCTTTCACTTCTTGCTTCCGTTTTTAATATTTACACTGCTAGATGGTATGACTAACCTACTCTACAATATGACTAACATACTCCCATAAAGGAAGCCTTAAATAAAACAACACTACAAAATATTCCTACCAATTTCCCACAAAGGAAGCCTTAAATAAATCAACGATACGAGCTATTCATACCAATTTCCTAGGAGGACAAAGAGTCAGATAATTTCAGATTTGGGTATTCTCATCTTCGTGGTTGTTCAATACCTTCATAACAAGTTATAGATAAGTATTTATCACTATCAAAATGAAAGGAGCAAGTGCTATATTTAATCCAAAAGTATCATTTTGAGCATGATTGAGAAGGAACTTGTTATGTTCATCCTCAGTGCAATTGGAATAAGAGATTTATTTATCTCCTATAATAAAATCTTTATTTATCTCTTAAACTTTTGTAATTAACAAAAATCATTTAACATCATTAATGTCATGCAATGTGTTTCAGGTACTAGAACATAAGCTCCCAAACCCCTCATGATTTTTCACTCTGTCTTACAAGCATCAAGGTATTTGATTATCATAATGATCACATTTCACCCCATCATATCCATCATAATCTTCTAACCAATGAAATTCATTATAGTGGGAAATTTACAAGGCCAATTGGCTCTAACCATAATGGAGGACTCAAATATTGGTCACTCTATATCCTACTTGTTTGAGGGCGCCTTTTCTGGCCATTGTGTATAAAGGAGAGACAAAAGAAAAGGATAAGGATGACACTCTGGATTATATCAACAATTTAAGATATGCAAGAGAAAACATCATGGCTTCTCCCGATCATCTTGGCTTTGATAATTAGTGCAAACACGTGGTAGAGAGAGTCAAAGACAAATTCAAGTGTATCAATATTCTTGTGAATAATGCAACAGGGCAGTTCTAAAAGGAGAACATAGAAGAAATAAATTCGGATCAGTTGGAAAGAACTTTCAAAAACAATTTTTTTGGTAGTTCTTCCTCACTCACCACTCCCTCAAGCGCAAGGGTGTAAGTAACTACCATTAAATTTATTCCCTTCTGTTATGATCCAACGCCTTAAAAATGATAAAATGTCAATGAATACGGTCTACTTCAAGAGGGAAACCTTATTTTACAATATATCTAATTCAAAATACAATATGAGATGAGACAATATGATCCTAAGACTAGGTCTCATTGATATATATTTAGGAGACAAAGAGTACAATTATAATCAAAGGGTGTAATGAAGGATTCTATCACATGGTGTCCACTCAATGAACTTGTGTCAAGGTGCATTCATTTTTGGTATATTAAAGAATACCCCTATTTTCACAAGATATTGATAAATACCTCCCCAAATCCTTTTGTTTAACCCCCCTCCCAATACATTGTAGCAATTAAAAATACCTCATTTTTAATAGATATCCCTTATTTTTACCAAATACGCCTTTTTATACCCCCCAATACCTATAAACCCCCGCGTACCCTACATCTCCCCAATACCTACAATATATTGACTCTATTTTTCATAATTTAAAAACCCCATTTATGAATGAACGTGATAAGATATTGGTCAATAAGGTAAATCCCACGTGGGTTCTATCCTACATACACATATAACACTAGAAATGTAATAATTCAATATCTAGATCTTAATAAGGGGTTTTATGCATAACATGGGGCTTTTCATAGGGATTAACATGCCCTTCCCCTTCAAACAAGTGTTTTCCTCAACAATTGACTAACCACACGTGTTTCTACAATATGAATTCATCTTCTCATGTTGCCTCTTCCACTGGTAGGTTCTTCCATTTGACTAGGTACTATGTAATTGCTTGATTTCTTAGTTGCTCCTTATTCCAAGGATTGTTTCTGGTTGTAGTATGATTTTCCCGTATTCATTAATCTCTGGTAAAATAGTTTGGATTGGGATCTTGTTGTCAATTACCTTTTTTAAGCAAGAAACATGGAAGACTAGATGTACACGTGAATATGGAGGCAACTTCAATTTGTAAGCCATACTTTCAATCCTTTGGAAAACCTTAAAGAGGCTATAATATTTGGGTGCCAATTTATTGTCCTTATTTTGTTGCTTGAGGGAATTCTATTTATATTGTTGTATCCTAAAAAATACCCAATTCCCCACTTCAAATTTTCTTTCACTGCGATGTTGATTTTCTTGTCATTTCATCCTATTTTGTGTCGTAACCAATTTGTCCTTGAATAGTTTGAGAACCTCATGTCAGATCTTTGTGTGGTCCTCCATTGCTTGAACCTTTGTAGTCCCTTTAAAGGGTGATGTGATGGATGAAGGATGATATCCACAAAGTGAAAAAAATGGGGACATTTTTTATAAAGTACAGAAGGATCTGTTGTACCACCATTCCACCAAGGGGAACCACTTGACACACTATGTATGTTTATTATATGTAAAGAAATGAAGATATCCTTCTAGAAATTTATTCACAATCTCAGTTTCCCCATCGGATTGAGGATAATAAGATGAGTTGTGATCCAATTGATTACCTAAACAAGAAAATATTTTCGTCCAAAAATTTCCATTGAAAATTGGATCTCTGTCACTTAGAATAACCTTGGGGACTCCATGTAGATTTTGAATTGTTTCCATGAATATTGCAGCTACTGTACTTGCTTTAAAAGGATGAGAAAGAGAGAAAAAATGAGCATTATTTGTAAATCGATCCACTACTACCATGATGACAATCTTTCCTTCAAATTTGGGTAAACATGTAATAAAATCCATTGAAACTTCTTCCTGACACTGACTTGGTATAGCTAATGGTTGTAGGAGACATGACATGTTGTCACTCTCCCCCTTATTCTTTTGGCAGACCACACATCCAGACACAAACTTTTGAACATCGGTTTTAATACTTTCCGAGAAAAAGTCATTTTTTATCCTGTGGTATGTTTTCAAGAATCTTGAATGTCATCCTATAGGAGAAGTGTGCAATTATAGAAGGACCTTTTGTTTGAGTTGGGAATTATTACATAAATATAGGAAATCATGATACCATAGAAAATCATTCTTCCATACAAAATTATCTCATGAACTAGGGTCCTCTTGTAGTTGTTGAATGATCTTGCATATTTTTTTATCTTGATTCCATTCTATCCTTACTTCTTCCTCCCAGTTAGATTGTAGAATATAAATATCACATAGTAAGCCTTTTGATTCTTCTTATTTCCTTGAAAGAGGATCTACCACAACATTATGTTTTCATTTTTTGTAGATGATTTCAAAGTCATAACCTAGCATCTTTGTAACCCATCTTTGTTGATCCTATGAAGATAATTGTTTCTCCAAGAAGTACTTCAAACTATCATGAGTTGTTTTTACTTTGATGTGTCTTGATATTATGTAAGGGCACCATTTCTAAACTGCATGTAGTATGTCCAACAATTATTTTTCATAAATGGGTTTGATTAATTTTTTTTTTTTTTTTTTTAAGTTGGCTGATTTCAAATGCAGGTGGCCTTTCTTCTTGCAATAAAATTGCACCAAGTCCATGGCATGAGGTATCAAACTCCACAATAAATGTTTTTCTGAAGTCAGGTGTGGCCAAGACAGAAGTTGCACACAAACTCCTTAAGTTTTTCAAAAGATTTGGTTTTTTCTTGAGTCCGAGAAAATGATTCATTCTTTGATAATGTTTTTAGAGGTGTTGCTATTTGACCATAGCTATTGACAAACTTGTGGTAATATCCTAACAATCCTAAGATTTGTCTAAGTTTCTTCAAGGTTTTAGGAATTGACTATTCCCTCGTAGATTTAATTTTGTTAAGGTCCACTTTTACACCTTCATGAGATACAATATGTGTTGATTTTTGTAGTTGACTCAGAAGGATCTAGAGTTCATAGGGATTAAACCTTAGGATTCAGTAGGGATGAGTAGCCTCCCAGGACTGTTCATAGGAGATTAGACTTCATAGGAGGTCAACAGATTCAGAGGGAGAATATGGCTCTAAATATTGTACAGAATCAGAGGGAGAGTCACCCATTCAAAGGGAGTTCTCCCACATGATCAAGTGGGAGAGAGGCATATTCTAGGACTAACAGATAGGTATGATGGGTTGAGGAGGTAGAAAGGATGTTCATGAGCATGATGCTTCTAGGAGTTGTGTGCCTTCCATGGAGGATCCAGTTGATTTAGTAGGTTTTACTACAATTATAGATGAGGAATCCAACCAGGAAGAGTGGGGAGTAGGATTTTCTTCTATCACAGAGGGAGAATCCAGTGAGGTGGATTGGATAACAAGATTTGCTATAGTGACAGAGGAGGAAATCAGTCTGAAGGATTGTAGTGCATATGAGGTAGTCGGCCCAATATGGGAAACAAAGCTACTTCTAGTACTAGAGGTATATCCAGATCATGGTAGATGGCATACCTCCGTCGGTAAGAAGAAGTGTTTAATTTTTTAGCTTTGGGAGGTATTCCCAAAAGAGCCCAATGTGTCAGGCATGTGGGAATATTTTTTGGCACCATATTATCCTTTAATTTCAATGAAATCAGACTTGGGATGAGGCCAGGGATTCATGGGTTTGGTGATGGGAGTTTTGGGGTTGAGTTGGGGCTTCGCACCCACAGAGAAATCCTAATTTGACGTTGACTTGTGGAGGGGCTTCTAAGTTGACCCATAGGAATTGTATACAAAAGAGAGAGGTCATTATGACATTTTCCAAGTGTGGAAGTATGAAGTTATCATAAGTGAGTCTTCACTTGTGCTAGGAGGCTTGGTGATCTCAACAAAGGGAAATTCTGCAATGGCAAAAAATCTGGCCTAGGAAAGAGAAGCGAAGAAGATCGCATGTGTGCAGAATTGTTTTTACATGTATGAGGGTTGTAGTGGGACAAAATGTGTATGTACGTAGGTTGCAGTGGGATAAATCACATATGTATGTGGGTTTGAGTAAGGAGAGTCACGCGCATAGTTTTCTCAGCAGGCATAGGTCTATAGAGGCTAATAGGTGATGTCAACAGACCGTACAGGTGATCAACAACATATTTGTGGGAAGAGGAGACTTCCAAGATATTGTTGAGGTTTGATTTTATGATTTTTTTGGTTTTTAGAGGACAACAATGTCCTTATATTTGGTGATATTGTATTCAATCAGAGAACTAGTTTTTTCCTCAGTTTTGGTGACATTGAGAGGACTGGTTTTGTCCTCATATTTGAAGGATTGGATAAAGTTACAGGAAAAAAATTCTTGTGTCTCTTGTGTATTGATGATTCATCTATGATCTTGTTTTTTTAGTTTCATATATTTTCAGTAAATAATTTTTAGTGTAAAATTGTTTAGTGATAACAGCTAGGGTTTTACTCTTAGATCACTAGGGAAAAATTTTCAGATCTGAAAATTAGTTACATAGATTATGTGAAAATTGAAAATATGACCCAAATATTCAACTTATTGAACCCAAAAATCACACTTGGAAGGAAATACATAAAGTTGTTGCTCTTCCAATAGTTTTATGAGATGGTTGAGGGTAAGATGAATACAATCCATGAGACGGTTGAGGGTACCCTGAAGAGAAACTTCTATGTGAAGATGAACCAGTTCAAATGATTGACTCAAGATCTAGACTTATCAAAGAATGGTGTAGTTCATGCATGATACAAGAAGGCAATGATAGTTGAAGATGTAGAAGACTAAAGATGATGCATAGTACAAAATAATGAATATGAGGAAGACTGAAGATGGTGCAGAGTACATAAGACTGGAAATCAAGACAACTTAGATATCTAATTTGAATCACAAGTATTCATTAAGGGGGGGTATGAAGGAATAATTCATACTTGTGATAATTATATGGTGACATTATAATATGAGAAAATAAATATAATCCACAAAGGTGTACACATAATTTGAAGATAAAGACAAAGAGAGAAGTTAAGAATGACGATCTAATGAAGATTGTTGGATAGGAATTTTTGATACGGTTTTCAGGAAAATCCTAAGTATGGAGGATAGGTGCAACAACAAAGGAAAGAAGAAAAGGCAGGATTAGAGTGTGTAGTAAAGGCACATTCAGGAGTGAATTTCATAGTCAAACATACTTAGAGGAGAATAAAATAAGGGGAATAAAGTAGGAGAATAAAGCAGGAGAATAAAGTAGGATAATAAAGCAGGAAGATAAAGCGGAAGAAAAGGAAGGTTAGCAGTTCGGCATGCCAAAAGCAGAAAGACACGTAAAAGCAGGAAGAATAGAAGTCAAGAGTGTAGAAGAAGCATGTAGACATAAAACCAGGAAAAGCAAGCCCGAACAATGAGTCAACATGAGTTGTCATGAGTCAACATGAGCCAGAATGAGTTGTAATATGGTTTTGGGATAAGAAAAGTAGGGTTTTGAGCCCTAGAGTCCATGTATAAATATGAAATGGATTGGGTATAATAAGGGTTGACACGTGCATGAGGAGAGTGAGAGAATAGAATGAGAATGAAGATTCTATGTCTAATTGTTAGGGAGAAGTTGTAGAGAGAGGCTTGCACTGTAGAGCGACTAGGAAAGATGGAGAGATAGATAGCATGATATATCTATTGTAAGAGTAGTGCACAAGCCTAAGATGATTATGGAAAGAATAATAAATAAGCCAACTTTTGTGGACTTATCCCAAAGTTGGGTGAACCATGTTAACTACTATGTCTACTCTTCTTTTTATGTGATTGATCATGAATGTTTTCTTTTTTCATATTAAACTAGATCTGTTTATTATATGATCACTACACAGTAGTTATGAATGTTACAAGAAAATTGTTAGGTTGAAATCTGCAGTATAATGGTGCTATATAACTGAATTCACCAATTAATCAAGGAATAACACACAAAATAATGCACATAGAGTAGATAAGTAATAATGATTAAGATGATCGCCTCCCATTCCCTCACTACTGTAGAAACTCGGTTCCTGCAGCCCCAATAGATGCCTCGACTGAGACTTCACTTGCATGTAGGTGATGCCGAAAGGGTTGATGTCTGAAGGGTTTTCTTGGTTAAGACAACTTGAATCTAGGGTCTTATAAACATGTGCTAACAAATGGTTTCATTTCCAGGACCCAGAATCTGTGACCGGGGGAATGTTTTGGAGGCCAACTAAGAAAGAGATCTCAAAATGGCTAGAAGGGAAGGAATGATAATTTGCTCAAAAAGAGAATAGAAACCCTCGTATGAGAGATGAGTAATGGATGCAAAGGTATGTGCATATAGATATGCATGATATTTTTTTTGGAAAATTGGAAGGTACCGAACCGCAACGCCAAGGAACTGGACTCCTGAGTTGGTAAGGAAGTTGAATTATGTAAGTAATAATACTTCTCTTGCAGTTGACTTCTAGTTAGAGAACATAATAGGAGGTTATATTATAGAGTTCTCAATAGATTGAACCCAGTCATGCATTGTTGCAGAGAGGGATTTCTTCGAAGGTTCATGTTGAAAGTTCATGAAATCATTGGGTACATGTATAAAGATGTTATTGTGTGAGAAGTGCATGATGACAATGAATTCTGATTTCTAAGGGGCTTCGTGCACATAGGGGAACCAAGGGATGACGAGAGGATAGTATGAAGGTAGGAAGGAATGAAGGAAGAAATGAAGAAGGAAGGGAGGGACTGAGAATGAAGAGAACTGAAGAGGGTGTATCAGAAGAAGAAGATGAGTTTGGAGTACTCCACTGTGGAAGAAGGTACAAGAGGCAGAAGAATGGGGCTAAGAAAAGAGATCCATGCAGTGATCCTAAGTGGAGAGGACCCTACGCAATAGTCCAAATTATAGAGATACCACACATAAAAGGAAAGGAAGAGGGGTTCTCGTCCATTCCTATAATAGAAGAGTTGTTAAGTCCTAATCAATATGGATTGTGTGTCTAATATATGACCCCATGTGTGTCACCAAAATATGAGGTAAGAGTTGAAGATTTGTCAAAAGAACTTGTAGTTAGCAGAGGAAATTAGAATAATAATAGTCAGAGAAGTGGAGGCAGTACAATGAGTTAGAGTCATCCATAATCACCAAGGGGAGGTACTACACAAAATAACATGGAAGGGTTAGACAACACATTAAGACTACTTGAGTTCGAGGGCATTGGGCCGGAGGACCTAGAGCAACATCTATTTGTCTATGACACAATTTGGGTTGAAAATAATGTCCAAGATGAGGCTGCAAATACTGCGAAGTTGGAAACAAAATTTGGAGGTTGCACATTAGTCGGGTACATGAAACTGTAGAGTACCATACCTACAGGGCAAGTGAGGAATTTAGAAAAAATTAGACATGAATTGTTGAAAGAGTTCAAGAAACCAAAATATGAGTCACAATACATTAAAAAGGTACAGACCGATTCAGTATGGGGATTTTATCATATATTCAAGGATGTGATGGGCAGGTTAACATTTCAAATTCTCGATAAACAACATAGGGAATGGTTTATTGCGGGACTCTTACCACACATTCGCAGTCCACTGATACAACAAAAGGTTGCGTCATAGTCTAATGCACTATATATAGCAATGAAATTGGAAGCATCCCCTGTAGGAGACAGTGGAGGGATGACACAAGTCCAAATGCAACTAGCTACCTTGACAATTCAAAATGGAAGGAAAAACGAGAACAAGTATGGTGTACCAAGTGTAGAACTAAAGGCCACCACAAGGAAGAATGCCCAAAATTTACTCAGTATTTGGTGACTCGAGCACTGAATCCATTTCCAGGAGGGGGACATTATGAAATATGCAAGAAATGGGGACATCATTCGACCAAGTGTCCATTACTGCAAAAATATCATAGTACACCAATGAATTTATTTTTCAACTTTTGCAAGTCATTAGGGAATGAAGAAAAGGACTGTTGTGCATTCGATTTGATGAGGGAGCGCACTTTATATATGTATAGGATTCAAGACAATAATTTTTCAATAGAAGGAGGTGGTCCAAAATATAATAATCATAGAGGATTTAATCAAGGAAATAGAGTAAATTTTGGTAGTGGTCGAGGCAAAGGAAATGTTGGCAGAGGAGGTAGAGGATTGATAATATTTTACAATTGTAATCAACCAGGACACTTAGTGTAACACCCCAAGACCGAGCTCCAGTTGTAAATGTGAATATTTTTTATAGGCTGCTGAGCCAGGTTATTATAATTCAGGGGTCTTATATGTTGATTAGGCCAGAGAGCCTAGATGATAAAAGGCCACTGAGCCTATTTTTGTATATGTAAACACTCATATCATTAATATTATACATCACTGTGTGTAGACTGACCATGATAAAAGAGTATGGGGGATGAAACTCCACTAGGAAGGGAAAGGGGGGAGGATAAGAGACTAGGAAATGGGCTAAGCTAGAGGGTTTGTCTCTAAGGGAATATTATATTATTATTCCTAAAGTCTAAGGAAAGCATAAGACTCATTTTAGCTTAAGTCCTTATGGAAAGAGAAATGAAATACAAGTGGAGAGAAATGGGCTCCTAGAGGGACATGTGTCATCAAGGGCGCATGCAAATAAATGTGGGGAAATTAGTCCATTTCAGGGACACTCAACCATTCTCCCCAGTCACCCTCTCATTTTACGATTTTACCAGTCTTCCATTGTTTCACCTCATGCTGACCAGTGACTCCATCATTCGACCCCTACAACTTTGAAGTTGTACGTGGTACCTTTCCTGGGTCAGTACGGTTCCTTAACCGAACTCTGTTGTTGACCATCACCCCTACCTTTCCTTTTATGTGGAACACCCTATTCCTTGCTTGAGCATGGTTTCTGCCACCAGCTGTTCCATAATCTATTTTTTGTTGTTTCCTTCACCGAAGTTTGTACTTGGATGACTAGAGAGTTGGATTGAAGAAGTGGGTTGTCAGGTCCATGGGATTGAAAAGGCAGGTTGTTAGGCCTATGAGCAACTCTCTCTAGGTGAGAAAATTGCTAAAGAATTGATTTCTTGAGGGATCCCAACTAGAACTACAAAGCTTTGAGACTTCATGTCCGACCTGTTGCTGAAGCCCTAGAAGGGAAGTGGGGAAGCCGAAGGATTGTTGAGCAGAGAAGGGGCACACTTCCTGGGGTGGGATAGGCATGTGGGGAATCAGAGGTTGTAGAATATTAGATTGATTTGGCACATGTAATGAAATCCTTCCTGTTGAATGTGTAACCTGAGCCTAAATAGGAATCCCTTTACCCGGGTGGAGTTTAGTCCTAGCCCGGGGGTGACCCACTACTGAGAGCTTTGAGCAACATGGTTTAAGGCTGGGAGGTTTGTGGAAGGTCTACACGCAGTTGGTGGTCTTATCTAAAGGATAAGTATCAATTATGTGGATATTTAATTGTTTTGTATTCATACATGTGTATTTACTTTATGGGTTTAGCCCGTGTATGCTGCATGTATATAATTTTACTATGTATTTCCGCATGAAGTTGTGTAGTTTCAGAATATATATGTTTGTTCTATTTAAAATTATATATATATATATATATACAGAAGAAATGATATTTTTATGTGGAATATCTGAATGAACTAAGGCTGAGGCTGGGGATGTTACAATATGGTATCAGAGCTCCAGTTTCCAACACTGAGCCTGCATGGGCCATGTAAGTGGAAATTGATGTAAAACTTTCAAAGAGAATTGAAGTTACAGAGTGCCAGGAGGGCACTGAGAGAACACACCTTAACTATGTTTGAAAGCTCAGGAGGTGTAGTGGTTCGAAAAAACACAACAACGATTGGATTTGGCCAAGATTAGATCTAGGCCATTGGATTTGCTCGAGAGAAGACAAATTCCTCACCATGGTTGAATCTGTAGAAGGTTCACAGTCATTAAGCACCGAAGTCCTTTGGACTTCACTACTCCGAAAATTTTTCATTTTTTGTTGGAAGGGAGTCAAAATCCCCGAAGTTTCGAAGTCCCAAAATACAAAGAAGATCCCGACCATTCATCTTTGAGGACATGTGTCAGTATATTAGCGTGTGTCCATAAGTTTGGCACTCCAGAGAAAGGGGGTGATTGTTGCACAGAGTAGGTAAAGTCCCGAAGCCCCAAACCTTTGAAGTATCGGAGTAAATTAGAGTCGTCCATTATCAGGGACATGTGTCCACAGATTAGCAAGTGTTCAAAGTTTTGGTGTTAGGGAGTTTTGGAGAGTGTTGTATGAGAAACCTCAGAAGTCCAAAGTCCAAGAGTGCCAAAGTCCCAAAGCTCCAGAGAGGAATTTTTTGGGAGTTCATCGATTCGACAATCGACAGTTCAGGGGTTGAGTGGTGTTCAATAACCAAAACTTCCGAAGCCAAAAACTTCGAAGCGCCAGAGTCCCGAAACTCCGAAGAATTCCTATTCGGGAGTCCAAAAGTTCATATGTTTTGAAGTTTTTAGAGGAAGAAATCTCCAAAGCCCGAAGCTCCAAAGTGTCAAAGTATTAAATCTCGGGAGAGCAACGGTTCAGGGAGTTAGCCATTTCGATGTTCAGGTTTTTCAATGTATTTTGGTGTGAGATCCTCCAAAGCCCAGATTACCAAAGTCTCAGAGCACTGGATTAATGTGGCATGATGACATCACCTAGGGTGACATGGACCCACTTTATGCATGCCATGTGTCATCATGATTCTTTCTTTTGATAGGACTTTTTTACAAATTGTGACTTGACATGTGTCGCTCGTCGGTGGGGCCATGTGTCACCACCATATTGTTGACAACAGTACTAAGTGGACCCCGAGAATTTCAAAAGTTCAACATTTGGGAGAAATTGTGTATGTTGTTGCAAGAACCTATGAAGTGCGAAGCTACAGAGAGCCAATCCAGAATTTTTCCAATTCGACGTTTGGAGGAAACGTTGTGTGGTGTAGATAGAACCTCTGAAGACTAAAGTTCCAGAGAGCCAAATTCCTAAAGCTCAGGATAAGCATCTATAATCTAGCACTTGGTCATAGCTCATGGTCATATGTGATTGGGGGCAAAAATAAAGGGGGCTAATGCCCTAAAATGATTTTGAAGAAAGAAAAGGGCTTAGAGAAGGAGCCTGCAGATTTCTGAATTGTACGGATCTGTAATTATAGGAAATTATAGAATCTTGTAAGCCTAAAGAAAGGATTCATCATGAGTCCGAGAGCTAATTCATCTCCAGAAGAAGATCACTTGTACAAGGATCAGCCTCACAGAAAAAATAATTTTTAAAAATCCATGACTTTCTGCTCAAGACTCATAATTGAGCAAGGGACCAGTCATTGGAAAGATATTGGACAATAGAATATAACTGTTCACCTAGAAAATTGAGCTGAATAGTCAAATTCACGGGAAATCGGAAGAAATAAGTATGATGTCTTATTGAACCAAGATGGTTCATAATTTCATGAAATTGTTGAATCAATTAGCCTAATGGATTTTGTTGGTTGCACATTTTGTAGAGAGATGGAAGATACACAGGGGGATTATAGCCAGGAAGGTGAGATCAGAGGGAAGGATTTCCACATGGGTAATGAAGGTGCTATCTCAATTGGACATGGATAAGGAAAGGAAGAAATCATGAACCTGGTAGAGACAATTAAAAATTTGCAAAAGGATGTCCAAAGTCACAAGGCTGATAATGAAAGGCTTATGAAATCCAAGGAGCAGTAGGAGGAATTAAACCTAAAGTTAATGCGGAGCTTGGAAATAATAGAAAAGAAGATACATAAGGAGAGTGGCTCAAGCAAATCAAGAAGTCACAGGTCTCCTGATGAGAAAAAAAAAAGTGTTGGCAGACATCACCATCACTCCCAAGGGAATTACAATGGGAGAACACACAACATCTCAAGTCCATCCCTTATCAGGAAGCATAAGAAGAGGTCTGGGGTGGATGATCTACGAGGAGAAATGAACAAAATCAAACCTCCTACCTTTGATGGTGAACACAATATGGATGAGGATGTCGAGACATGGTTGTTAGGCATGAGGAGGTATTTTCAATTACATAATTACTCTTCTCAGGAAAAAGGAAGAATTGTCATCTATCAACTCAAGGGAAAGGCATCT
The DNA here is from genome assembly GCA_010110895.2 of Picea sitchensis. NCBI lineage: Eukaryota > Viridiplantae > Streptophyta > Pinopsida > Pinales > Pinaceae > Picea > Picea sitchensis. The sequence continues at coordinate 16,935 of SNQJ01S0063136.1, read as the reverse complement.
ATGTGGTGGGATCATCTTGTGTAGGAGCAACACATTAAAGAGAAAAAATTTACTTGGAAGGAATTTAAGAAGTATTTTGAAAAGAAATACTTGACTAAGAGATATTATGAAAAGAAAAAGAAAGAGTTCTTTGAACTCAAGCTTAGGAGTATGACCATAGATGAATATGAAAGAAGGTTCTTAGAACTGATGAAGTACATTTATTTCATCAAGGATGAGACAGTTAATATTCAGAGGTATTTGAGTGAGATTCCATCATTCATCAGTGACAAGATACAATATGATGATCCAAAAACATTGGAGGAGACCATAAGGCGAGAAAAATGCCTATATGATCAGCATAAAGCAAGGCCAACTTTCCGAAAATCTTGGGAATACAAGAAGAAATATAATATGGAACAGAGGAAGAAGGGGACTAAGACACCATTCTTCAAAAATACTCCTCAAGGACAACCAACTTCTAGAGATCCCAGAACGATTGAGACGGGGGGGCAAAGGCCAAGGCAGCCACCTATTCAATGTTGGGATTGTAAAGGAGATCATATGTATAGGGTTTTTCCTCATACAGGTGAAAAAGAGAGAACTATTCACAATGTAAAGCAAGTTGAAACAGTGGAGGACATGGGCAGAAGTGTACCAAGGATCTATGCAGCCCTGGACAACAAGAAAGCAAAGTTTCAGTCACATATGATTGAAGTAGAAGGTATGATCAACAACCAAACCATTACTATTTTAATTGATTCAGGAGATAGTCATAGTTATATAGATCCTAAGATGGTGGAAATATTTCATTTTCCAAGAAGAAAGCATGGAAAATATTGGTTGTTGCAACTGGATACCGGAGCCAAAAGAAAAGTTAATGAGTTGGTAAAGTCATGTCCAATGGATATGAATGGACTGAACACCGGGGAAGATTTGAAAATCTTTCCTTTAGGTTCCTATGGTTGTCTAATCGATATGGACTGGTTTTACCAACACCATGCTATCCTAGACTGTCATAATAAGGCATTTACTTTCCTGGACAAGGAAAGGAACCTAAGGACAGTTCAGGGAATTCCCAGATCAGTAACTATCAGATAAATTTCATCTTTGCAGCTGAATAAATGTTACAGAAAAGGATGTCAAATATTGGAAGCTCATATGGAGGAAACACCTAAAGATAAGGTGTCAAATATTGAATATTATGTAGTCCTAAAATAGTTTTAATATGTGTTTAAAGAAATAATATGATTGCCCCTAAAAGAGACATTGATTTCTCTATCAATCTGATGCCTGGAGCAACTCCAGTACCCAAAACCCCTTATAGGATGAGTACACCAGAATTGAAAGAGTTGCAAATGAAAATGGAAGAGATTCTAAATAAGGGGCATATACTCCCAAGTGTGTCACCTTGGGGTGCCTCGGTATTATTTTTGAAGAAGAAGGATGGAACATTGAGACTTTGCATGGAATTTGTGAAGTTGAACAAGGTAACTATGAAGAATAAATATCCTTTTCCAAGGATTGATGACCTCTTTGATCAGTTGAAGAATGAAAAAATATTCTCCAAGATTAATATCAGGTCAGGTTATCACCAAGTAAGAATTAAAGAAGAAGACATCAACAAGACTTCTTTCTGAACAAGGTATGGCCATTAAGAATTCATAGTGGTGTGATTTGGGTTATCAAATGAACCATCTTTTTTTATGTGTTTAATGAATGGAATTTTCAGAGAATACCCAGATAAGTTTGTCATTGTATTTTTGGATGACATTCCTATATGTTCCAAGTCAGAGGAAGAGAATGAACAACACTTGAGTTTGGTACTACAGGTATTAAGGGAGCATCAGTTGTATTCCAAATTGAGCAAATGCTCATTTTATTAGAAGCAAATTCACTATTTGGGACATATCATATATGAAGAAGGGATAGCAGTGGATCCTGAAAAGATTGAGGACATTAGAGGATGGTCAGCACCAAAGAATGTGACAAAGTTCAGATCATTCATGGGCCTTGTGGGATACTACAAAAGATTTATTGAAGTATTCCCAAGGATTGCACACCAGATCATTTCCTTGCAAAATAAAGGAGTGAAGTTTCAGTGGACATCGGAGTGTGAAAAGAGCTTCCAACACTTAAAGCATTTATTGACCAGTGATCCAATACTAAGGATCATGGATCCAAATGAATACTTCATTGTATAAATTGATGCATGTAAAGAAGGACTCAGTGGATTCCTCAGTCAAAATGGATATTTTATATGTTATGAATCAAGGAAGTTGAAGGAGCATGAAAGACACTATGCTACTCATGATTTGGAGCTGGCAGCCATAGTGCATGCCTTGAAGATGTGGAGACAATACCTCATGGGGAAAAGGTTCTAATTGAGGAAAGATCATAATGGCCTGAGATATTTATTTGGACAACCAACTCTAAATTCTAGACAAAGCAGATGGTTAGAGTTTCTCAGTGAGTATGACTTTGATATAAATCATATCAAAGGGAAAGAGAACAAGGTATCTGATGCACTTAGTAGGAGAGTGCATGAGTTGCATGCTACAACCATTAGCATGTACCCAAAAAATTTGTAGGACAAAATCTTAGAGGCTGCAAAATCAGATTTGCAATACATAGAATTAGTTGCAAAATTAGAGCAAGGTCTTTTGCAGTAGAAAATTGAAGACTACAAGCTGGGAAATGATGAAATTCTCAGATATAGAGGAAGAATTCGTGTACCAAATTCCCAAGATTTGAAAATTTTTATATTCAGAGAAATGTATACTATACGTTATGCTAGACACCCAGTGTATCAGAAAACTGTTGTAGCTATTAAGAGCCAATATTATTGGCCATGCATGAAGAAAGATGTTGCTGAATATATTGCCAAATGTTTGGAGTGTCAAAAGGTCAAGGATAAGCATAGACACCTAGCTAGATTTCTACAACCATTACCCATTCCTGAGTGGAAATGGGAAGTGGTAAAAATGGATTTCATCACCAAGCTTCCCAAAACAAATAAGCAGCATGATTCTATCCTGGTAGTGGTGGACAAGCTTACCAAAGCTACCCATTTCATGCTAGTGAAGCTCACTCACAAGGAAACTAATGTTGTTGATATTTATATGAGAGAAGTTGCTCGATTGCATGGTATACCCAAGACAATTGTGTCTGACAGAGATCCAAAGTTTACATCCAATTTCTGAAAAGGATTTGGAACGAAATTGAATTGTAGCACAACATATCATCCCAAATTTGATGGAAAACTAGAGAGGGTCAATCAAGTGATTGAGGATATATTAAGGATGTATGTGATGCATAAACCATCAAAATGAGAAGACTACCTACACTTGGTAGATTTTTCTTATAACAATGGGTATCGAGCATCTTTAAAGATGAGTCGATTTGAGGCACTTTATGGTAGAAGGTGCAACACACCTATAAGTTCGAACAACCCAGTAGAAAGAGCAGTGGTTGGGCCATAATTGCTCAGGGAAATGGAAGAGAAGATGTTGAAAAAAAATAAAAAATTAAAGGTTTCTCAAGACAGGAAGAAAATATATGTTGACAAGAGCAGAACTCACAGGGAGTTTAAAGTGGGTGATCATGTATTCTTGAAAGTGAAGGCCAACAAAAGTTCCCTAAAGTTGGGAAATTGTTCAAAGTTGGCAGCTTGTTTTTGTGGTCCATTTGAAATCCTATAGAGGATTGGGATTGTAGCATAAATGCTTTCATTTCTTGCATCAATGTCTATTCATAATATATTCCATGTATAATTGTTCAAAAATTATATACCTGATGCTAATCATGTTATTGATTGGAATGTGATTCAGGTGGAGCAAGAACGCGCTTTTTAGGTGTATTCGGTGTGCATTTTGGGTTGGAAGATCAAGCATCTCCAAAATCGAGCCATAGAGCTAGTAAAGGTCCAATGGACCTAGTATAGTCTTGAGGAGAAAACTTGGGAGTACGAGGATGCTATGCAAGGAAAAAACTCAGAAATATTTGTGGGTTTTTTAACTTTTGGTTGTATATGTGTATATATAATGCACTGAGGACAATGCATAAAATAAGGGGAGGGGGATGTAACACCCCAAGACCGAGCCCCAGTTGTAAATTTGAATATGTTTTATAGGTTGGTGAGCCAGCTTATTATAAGTCAGGAGGCTTATGTCATGATTAGGCCAGAGAGCCTAGATTCTAAAAGGCCAGTGAGCCTATTTTTGTATTTGTAAACACTCATATCATTAATATTATACATCTTTGAGTGTAGACCGACCACGATAAAAGAGTATGGGGGAATAAACTCCACTAGGAAGGGAAAAGGGGGAGGCTAAGAGCCTAGGAAAGGGGCTAATCTAGAGGGTTTGTCTCTAAGGGAATATTATATTATTATTCCAAAATTATAAGGCAAGGATAAAACTCATATTATCCTAAATCCTTATGGAAAGAGAAATGAAATACAAGTGGAGAGAAACAAGCTCCTGGAGGGCCATGTGTCATCAAGGACACATCCAAATAAATGTGGGGAAATTAGTTCATTTTGAGGACACTTGACCATTCTCCCCAGTCACCCTCACATTTCACGATTTTACCACTCTATCATTGTTTCACCTCATGCTAAACAATGACTCCATTGTTCGACCCATGCAACCCTGAAGTTGTACATGGTACCTTACCCGCGGCAGTACAGTTCCTTAACCAAACTCTATTGTTGACCATCACTTGTACCTTTCCTATTATATGCAGCGCCCTATTCCTTGCCTGAGTGTGGTTGCTACCACCACCTGTTCCATAATCCATTTTTTGTTGCTGCCTTCACCGGAGTCTGTACTTGGATGACTAGAGAGATGGATTAAATAATCCAGTTGTCAAGCTCATGGGATTAAAGATGCAAGTTGTTAGGCCTGTGAGAAACTCTCTCTTGGTGAGAGAATTGCTGAGGAATTTATTTCCTAAGGGATCCCAACTGCAACTACAGAGCTTTGAGACTTCCTATTTGGCCTGTTGCTAAAGCGCTGAAAGGAAAGTGGGGCAACTGAAGGACTGTTGAGTAGAGAAGGAGCAAACTTCTTGGGGTGGGACAGGCATGTGGGGAATGAGAGGTTGTAGGTTGTTAGCTTGATTTGGTACCTGTAATGAAATCCTTCCTTTTGACTTTGTAACCTCAACCTATATAGGAATCCATTTACCTAGGTGGAGTTTAGTCCCAGCTCGGGGGTAACCCACTGCTGAGAGCTTTGAGCAACGTGGTCTAAGGTTGGGAGGTCCGTGGAAGGTATGCATGCAGTTGGTGGTCTTATATAAAAGATAAGTATCAATTGTGTTGATATTTACTTGTTGTGTATTTATACATGTGTTTTTACTATATGGGTTTTGTAACATACCATATATAAAAAGTATGCAGAACAGAAATAAAATGCTAGAAATGGCAGAATAACAGTAATATAACCAGCATAATATCCACAATAACACAAAATTGATATAAGAACAACAACATAAATAACACTTTGATTCAGAAAGCAATGTTCGCGGGCCTCTTCGAGGGGGCAACCTCCAGTCGAGTAGTGCTCTATTACAATAATCTCCAAGCTAAGGTTCTCATACCCTCGACTCCTATTTATACTAAATATGTCTATCAAAAGAAGCATCTAGAGGAAGATCCTTCTAGAAGTGGAAGTTTCTATTAGGTCTTCTTACATCCACCTTATTCTATTTTATTGAAATGGCTTATTAATATTGACCTTTATTACATCTGAATATATTGTTCTACCTATGTGCGGGTTAGGACCCTAACATGTCTGCCCCCTTAAAAAAAACCTTGTCCTCAAGGATTGAGATGTGGAAATTGTTGCATAATGGTAGTTGGTTCCCAAGTGGCATCTACTGGAATTGTATCTCTCCACTAGACTAGCACTTCCTTGATGGTTCTCTGACACAGGAGATGCTCATGCTG
>SNQJ01S0063135.1:9773-50979 GCA_010110895.2 Picea sitchensis | reverse complement strand
GTGGGTTGTATGCAACTCTTCATAATGAGCAGGTATGAAATGATCATATAGCAAGTGTGAAATAGTGATATGTAAGACATGGTATAATACATATTTTCTCTTGTTGTTATCTGCCATATGAAAGAGAGAAACATATTTTAATTATGCCTTTGAAACTTATCATGTGAATGATTGTGAACTTTCATATAATAGACTAGCCTTAAGTGTATTATGGTAATATTTTTTATTATTACACAAGAAAGGGGTTTATATATTAAAACCAGTGGTATAACCACTGTAGAGAAAACTTACATAATTCAGCCCTGCGATCAGTGAGGAGCTTCAAGATTACAAAAGGGGTTTCCATGCTATAAAGTCCTAGAATTCCCATAATAGTTGAGAGTCCAAAATATAACTAAACTTAGAATAAGAACCGGCTTACAGCGTGATTGTCTGAGTTTCATAAGGGCCTATACTCTAACTTACAAAGAAGAGAACCAGAGATCCAAAAAGAACTAATTCTAGGAAAGAGGAATTCGGGATTAAACCTTCCGACTCGGGATGGAGGATCTTACGCTCGTGGTCGCCTTCCCCCCTGCATCTGTCTGGTATATTTTTCCTACAGCTTGAATTTCAAGATTTTCAATTCTTGGTTCCAGATCAGCAATTTTGTTGTTAGCTTGTTGATTTGTGTAGGTGAGAGATTCTACCGCTTCCTCCCTTACCTGGATTAGATATTCCTCCATAATTTTGAAGCCCCAACCTCTTTCCCCGTTAAGATGGAGCAGGAATCCTCTATGTGCGCTAAGCATGCATTAAAGCCTACAAATTTTGAGTTCCAGGGAGGGCGAGGGATTAGGGGGGGTGGCTGAGTTGGAACTGGACTCCATTGCAAGAGAAGTGGACAAAGACCAGGAGGGAGCCCTAGCCGAGGAAAATGGGTAGAGACTAACCAGGGGAAAGATTGGGAGCTCAATCTAGGCGAGAAACCAGACAGAATTGGGAAGGCAAGATGAGTAGGAGAAGTTTGTCACCTTCCTGAATTTAACAGTATCTTGTTCATGCGCCTCCATGGGAGGAGGGGGGGCTCACATGAGTGCCATGTAGGAGGGATAAGAGATATGTGAGGAGGTGCAGGAGGGACGTGAGGTGAAGGACAAGGAGGGGGAGGGGAGGGGATGAAAACATTGCAGATAAGTATCGTTGCATGGGAGAAGGAACAGACAAGGGAGGTGGAGGAGGATTTCCACGAGTATGACGTCGGGAGGGAACGAAGGCCACTTTCCCTAGGAGGCCCAGCTGAGCACTCACCGGGTGTCACTAAGGGAGAGGGACGAAAACCAAATTTCCATTTAGGGAGAGTTGACCCCTACTCAAGTGGGTGGCGGCTTTGGTATCTTGGTCGGATTCAACGTTGAGATGATGGAGCACATGAAAGAAGTCAATTTTTTGGAAGGAGCGGGAGAGCCGCATGATTTTCTTGAGAATGTGGCGCATATTCATTTGAGTAGGAAAGGTGTTGGTGACCATAGCTTGTATTAAAATCCGGGAGTTGCCTATCACCGTTATTTCTTTGATTTCTAGCTTCTGTGATTGGATAAGTCCTTGTCAAAGGCTTAGAGCTTCTATTATATTATTGGATTCAACTCCAAGCCCCCACGAGTAGTCTAATTATCGTAGTTCACCAAATTTCATGATCTTTAGTGAGAGGAGGGGGGCCTTTGAAGTTTGGAGTGAGGCTATGGATCCAAGCTTTATCAAGGGAGTTGAGAGAAAGGGATTTGCTTCAAGGCCAAAGGTAGGAGAGGCAGTCTCCCAGTAGGGCTTTGGATTTTCCAGAAATGATGTCGGGCGAAGCGGTTAGATTTATGAAGATTTTGGAGTTTCTTTCGAGCCAAATTTTCCAAAGGATGAGTTTAGGGAGGGACATCCAGTAGCACTTTATTTGAGGGTTGGCCTTGAGAGGGAAAGGACAGAGGGTGGCCCAGGTTTTTAGCAGAGTGGGTATGTTAGGAGGGAGTTGGTCAGAAGGGATCCCTCCTGGTAGGGCATGCCACCAGACTTATTTTGCAAAGGGGAAATTGAGGAGCAGATGGTCAGCAAATTCTTCATGGATTTGACAGAGAGGGCATCAGATTCTAGGTTTAGCGGCTCATAGTAGTCCTAGTGCTTTGAATTCATTAGTTGTCTATTAAATTATTAGTAACTGAGAACATATCAATTAAAAAATTATTATGGTAATGGTAATATTAATATTAATATCAAAATTGCAGCCTAAAATATTTTTTTATTTATTTTTAAATAAATATTGGTCATCACAATTGCAACGCAAACCTTAAACAACAAAAAGATGTTGTCGATTGTGCGACGATAACTTCAATTGTTGCGACAGTTGTGCTATATAAAAACGAAAAAATTTCGTCGCCTATGTGACGACAACTTCAATTGTTGTGACAGTTGTGATATATAAAAATGAAAAGTTGTCGTCGCATGTGCGATGATAACTTCAATTGTTGTGATAGTTTTGTTGTGTAAAAACAAAAATTTATTGTCGCATGTTCGACGACAACTTCAATTGTTCTGACAATTTTTCTATATAAAAATGAAAATTTGTCATTGCACGTGCGACGACAACTTCAATTGATGCAACGGTTTTTCTATGTAAACAATGAAAAGTTATCATCGCACACGCGACAACAACTTCAATTGATGCGACGGTTTTTCTATGTAAACAATGAAAAGTTGTCGTCGTCAGTGCGACGACCAATTAAATTATTGCGATAGTTTTGCTATATAAACCATGAAAGTTGTTGTCGCAATGGGCGTCGCAATTGAGACGAAATGTTGGTTTCACATAGTTTGCATATATTGTCGTATTGGCGAAGATATTTATTTTTTTTCACAATTGCCTATGTTGTCTCTCTTGCGACGTTTGTTCAAGTTCGTCACAATTGCCACGTGACATAAAACGACGTTTCAAAGAATCCAGATTTGTTGCAATGTCAACGACATAACGTCGCAAGAGCGTCGAAACAGACGTCACAAAATGACCCAAATATGCTAGTGTCACTAAAGGGTTCATATGTTTATTGAAAAAGGGAGTCCCTTTTTGTTGGGATGAAGTTTCTCATCGCTCTTTTGAAGCATTGAAACACGCCCTCACGTCTTCCCCTCTACTCTGGCCTCCCAATTATAATAAATATTTCTTATTGTACTTGGACGCTCCAGAGTCGACCATCGGTATGGTCTTGGTTCAAGAGAACGATCTTTTCGAAGAGAATGTGATTTATTACCTGAGTCGAGGCCTGGTTAGGTCGAAACTCAACTATTCCCATGTTGAGAAGCTTGTGTTGGCAGTAGTGCATGTCATCCAATGGTTCCATCATTATATTTTTCTTCGCAAGATCACCATCATTGCGGTTGTGAATCCATTCCAATATGTGTTGACACGATGTATCATTGGCAGAAAGATCAGTAGATGGATTGTAATTCTCCATGAATTTTTCTTGTATTTTGTTTCCTCGAAATCCCAAATTTTTTTGGTTTTTGCGGAACTTCTGGTCGAATCAGGTGATGTTACGCCCAAAGAATCACCTATTAAAAGAGATGTTTTTCTGATCGCATCTTTGAACCCCTGGTATGGAGATATACTAGTCTATCTCGAGACTTTGAAGTGCCATGTTTCTTCTTCTCACAACAAGATTCGACGAATTCACCATCAAGCATGAAACTATCTCATAATCGATGACACTTTGCATCGTTGAGGTGTATATTGTGTTCTTCATCGATGGATTATACATGAAGAAGAGGAAATTTTTCTTAACGACTACCACACTGGAGCATGTGGCAATCATTTTTCCGGTTTGGCAACAACCCAAAATATTCTACAAGTCGATTACTTTTGGCCTACATTAATCAAGGATTGTGTTGAGTCATTCAAGAAGTGCCACCCATGTCAGATATTCTCTTGAAAGATGAGGGAACATCCTGCTCCCATGTTTCCCAGCATTGTTGTTGGTCCCTTCACCAAGTGGGGGATTGATTTTACTATGTTCCACCTGGCCTCATCTAGGGGGCATCGTTATATCATCGTAGTGGTAGACCACTTCAAAAAGTGGGTTGAGGCTATGCCAACATTTAAAAATGATGGCGAAACAACAACTCTCTTCATTTTTAACCAAATAGTAGCAAGTTTCAGCATCCTGAAGGATCTTGTCACTAACCATGGAAGTCATTTATAGAAAGAAATGATGTCCAATTTAACATCAATGCTTGGGTTGAGGAAAGAACATTCATCACCCTACTACCCACAAGCGAATGGTTAGGTGGAAGCTGTGAATAAGTCCCTCAAGAATATTCTATAGTGAACGATAAATTTTTCCAAGTCAAACTGGCATTTGATGTTGTACTCAGCGTTATGGGCCTACCAAACGTCTGTAAAGACTGCCACTGGTTTCTCACCTTTTAAACTCATTTATGGGATGGAAGCATTCTTTCCTATAGAGTTACAGATCCCATCTCTAATGTTGGTAGTAGAGTTATTTCCAGACACTTCACTGCTTGAGGAATGCCTATTATAGCTCGTGCAGCTCGATGAGAAACGTTGTGATTTAGCCTTGGCCAATGAGGCTCATAAGAAATGAGTTAAGTGTCAATATGATCAGTTCATTCATCCTCGGATTTTCTCTGAAGGTGACCTTGTCCTGGTCTATGACCAAGATAAGGATCCCCTAGGGGGAGGAAAGTTTAAACTCGTGTGGTTCGAACCTTTCATTGTGAAGGAGGTCTTAAATAAGGGTGCTTATCATCTAGTTGAATTTGATGGAAATGCTTTGGCGGAGCTTAGAAATGGTCTCTACCTCAAGAAGTATTACTCGTAGTTTTGTCACCTAGGTGACTTCTTGTACATATGTATAGTTCTTATACAATTAGTTTTTGTCTTTTTGTTTTATGGACATGTCATTATTTATTTCATCTTTTTCACTATGGCAGATGTCAAGTGAATATGAGGTGTTCTTTGGGTTTGTGGATGACACTGGATGACACACTCGGAGGCTTGCTTCCGCAACTTGGGTGATTTTCACGCCTCAAGGCCAGTTTCTATCTTCCGGAGGTATTTGTCTAGGTGATGCTACAAACAATTTTTCCGAGTACAGCACAATGATATAGTTGCTTCGTGACAGTTTTTCACATGGTATCTCTCACCTCCGAGTCTACTTAGATGCTCAGCTATTTGTGTCCCAGTTAAATGGGGTTAATCACATTTATGATCCTACTTTACACTAACGTTTACTTAGGGTACATCTCTTAGAACGTTGCTTTTATTACATTACATACATCCATGTTCCTAGGAGATTAAATCAAATGAAAGATACTCTAGCTAATCAAGTATTAGATTGGCATGTTTCACACACATAAAAATAAGCACACACATACACATGTACATACATTTGTAAAAAATGTGATCCATAAGACATAAAAAATATGTAAATATATATATCAAAAAGTCTCAGAGTACATAGGCGGGCACGAACGCCTAAAAAATAGTAATCTGGTATACATCACACGGCTTATGCCTTAAAAAATATACAAAACATTCCCTCAGCACATGATGAGTCCATACTATCTAAGATCAGGGCCTATTGGCTCTGTTGTAGTGAACGATGGCATTTTCCAAACACTGGAAAAGTTGGACCCAAGTCTTTGGCACCCCAACTACATGAGGCTACATGGATGGTGGGAGATCCTCGATCTCAGCCATGGGAACTTCACGACTGAGCGGAGTGAGCTTCTGCTCCACTCGTTTCAAAACTCCCTCAGCCTCTCTAGTTGGAGGTCCTCCTGTGGTTGTTGGTCCGACGGTTGTTGCTGGTACTGCCTCTGGTCAAGGACGTCGCCTAGTCCTCAAGAAGTATGTCAGGCGCATTGGTCCCACATCTATACATAATAGATACATAGTTGTCAAATACTCTATTGCATATAAAAAATGATATATATAAAAGAAACTAAAATTTAAATAACTTTAAAACACACGTACCTATCTCTCCTTGTTCCTCTCCTGAAGGCACGGGCATGTATGGATCTCTGGAAAAGTTGATTCTAGCATAGGGGTAGTCCTATATCACTGGAATCTGTCGTTCCCACCAGTCGAAGAACTTGTCATCGTAGGCCTCTATGGTCCTTCCTTCCCCCTGTCATGGAAACAATGCTTCCCATATAAATACCACTACGAAGGAGGCCACATTCCCCCATACCGTCTCTCTCAGACTCAGACTGGGTACCCTCTTAAAGAATAACGAGCACAAAATGGTACCAAACCCAAAGTTCTTGTTGCTACACTCTAGGCACTCTCTAAAATGCCTCTTCATGCAGTCAAGCATGGTCATGCTCCAGTCAAATATTCATGCATATAGGCACTACATTGCACAATACATGTGCGCCTGGGAAGCCTGGTGTAGGGTCGCAGATCCAGTGATCCGCCCAATAAGAAAAATGATCACCTTCAGTGACAATTTGGTGATCTTGTGGATAGGCACTTGAGAACCTACTTTCTCAATGTCGTCCTCACAATGCATCCCGATGTAGTCGATGATGTTGAAGGGACCAGCAGGAAATGTACATAGGTTGAATGGTTCCCCTCTCCTTGATAGGCCAGTCAAGAAATATATTTCCTCATTCGTTGGAGTCAACAACTGCCCCTCAAGAATGAACACCTCTGCATTAGGGTGTCAGTAATCCACCAGGGCATTCAGCAGCCTGGGTTGTTCCCTCATGAACGGACACTGGTAGAACTTCGATAACCTGCATTGTTTCAAAGCAGCGATAGAAGCAGGGTCCTCATCAAACAAGATTTCAATTTCATTGTGTTCCCTCTCCCTCAAATGGACATACATCATGTTCCATGACAGTTCAAAGGGGAGTTAGGTCTTGCATTTTGATTTTTTCTATACTTTTGAGGGTGTACGCGGGTTGTCCTGGACACAGCCGCGTATGTACAATGGAAAACTTTTCTTTGCCTGCGTACATACATGGGTAGTGCTTGGATAGCCCGTGTACACATAGGGATGCCCTTTTTTAAGAGGACGCGCCCCCAAAAAAACTAGAAACTATGCATAAAAGAAGAATTGGAATGCAAGAGGGATGAGTTTATACTTACTTGGTCTGAGCGGAAATTCGTTTCGTCCTTTGAAGCTCCCAAAATAAACTCTTTTAGCAAAGGCTTTTTTTTTTTACCTTTTAGTTAATTTTCAAATTGCAATGGTGAAAATGAGTTGTTAGCTTCCATTTATAGACTTTTTTGGCCCTTTTTGCCACTTTTTTGAACCCTTTTGTCATTTTTTCTAGCTTGAAAATCATTTAATTCGGTTCTTGAGTTTCTTATTGGATGTTACGATGCACTTTGCCTTTTGGCTTGGTAACATTTTTGGGATATGGGTCACTTTTAAAGGTCCTTTGGCAAAATTTGTTTTTCCAAATTTTTGCATATAAGTTAGGATTCCACCTCCACTTTCTGCATCTCGTTGTATTTTCCACTTTGCCATAGGATCGATCCCACCGAAGTGTGACACAGAACCATCTTTTATTTTTTATAAGTGTCATGATTAGGTGGTAGAGCCTACCTTTACATGGATTCCCTAGATAGTTCCTTGTTGCATTTTGGTGTCCATGTTGTCTCTAATGACTTTAGGCTCAAGAGACCTTGTTAGTCCTGTCATGATTACGAGATTGAGCCTCTTTCATCTGATGCATCATCACTCTTGGCCTCACCCTCGAGACTCGCAAAAATGAGCATGCTTTGTTGTCTTTCAAGCTCACTTTGAAATTAGAAAGTAACATTCGACGAGACTATGTTTATGCTTTTCAATCTTGTTCAGATTAACTGAGAAAAGGAACCTCTTGGAGTCTTCTTTAAGCCCTTTTCAGACTCTCTAAACATGAAAATATTGTCGAGTGATCTTGTTTTCCTTCACACTCGCCAAACTAAAATTCGAAGGCACATCTGTCCGGCGGTAGTTTACCCCTTTTTCGGTCCGGATGGTCAATTTTACGAACAAAAGTATACTCTAGGAACTTCGGTTCGCTAGAAGAGTATTCTAAGGTATAATTTTAACCCTTTTTCAGGCCTGAGGGACTAAATTTATGAAAAAGGAACCCCCACGGAGTCCATAGTTAAGCTCTTTTCAAACTCCCTAAAATTGAAAAGATCATCGAGTGATCTTGTTCCTTCACACTCGTTAAATTGGTCCAGAAGAATATCCCCCATGGAGTCCATAGTTAAGCTCTTTTCAGACTCCATAAAATTGAAAAGATCGTCGAGTGACCTTGTTCCTTCACACTCATTAAATTGGTACATTCACTGGGAGATTTCTCCTCAATAAATTTTATACTATTTCGGGCTAAGGAGACTAAATCTAGAAAAAGGTTGTGAGTCCATATTTAAGCTCTTTTCAGACTCCTTAAAATTGAAAATATTGTCGAGTAATCTTGTCTTTGTCACACTCGTTTAAATTATTTGGAATAGACGTATTTTTGGTGCAATTTTACCCCTTTTTCAAACCTACTAGACTATTTCTGAAAAAGGTACCCCAGTGGAGTCTTCTTTTACATTTTTCCAGACTCTCTAAACGTGAAAAAACTACCGATATTACTTTCTCTGGGCTCGTTAAAAATTACATTGAAGGGGGTTTCATTGTGTCTTTCTAATCGCAATTGCATATCTACGTCTTTGGCCTAATTTGGGCTCCATGTTTCTCTTAACTGAACCTTTGAAGCATGCCTTATATGCAAGACTTGTATCACTTTTCCTCTGCAACCTGACACCTTGACACACGGAGTAATTTTCCCGAGTTTCCTTTTCCTGCACATGTCTCCTTGCTCTAGGAATTAGTGTGTTCCTTGCGCTTGGAACTAGTATGCTTGCGACACTCATTCCTCCTTTGTAACGTAGCATAATTTTATTCTTTTTCAAGCTCTTTAAAAAATTGAAAAAGAGAAAAATAAAAAAATAAAAAAATAAAAAAACCAAAAAGAGGGGACGGGAAATATATATTATTTTTTGGCAACACAACGAGTTTCCCTTGGAAAAATCACATCCTTCCATTTTTTCGTCAATATTTGGGATCTAATATGAACTTAGTAAGTTGTTATCGCTACATAGAGTCGTGTCAATGTGAACTTATGTTACTCTTCCAAACACATGAAGAGTTTGTGTTGCCTCCTGCATTGTGAACTTATGTCAATGTCATGTTGCCTGAGTCTGATCATCTTTCATGTTATTGTCTAAGGGAAGTTTCACCCAACCTGAGTCGACCTTTCTGCAGTTTGTCTCTTGACCTCATGCCCGACCATCCCAAAAGTCCAATCAAGTCCTTGTTCGAAATCAATGAAGTTCTCTGCCTGATCATCGAGATCCTCTGGGTAGTGAATTCGTACACTCCTACACAATTTTTGAATATCTTGAAGTTGTTTATCGATCTCTGAAGGCCTCATCTCCAGCCATTGGGCGTCATTTTCTTATTGAAGATGGATACTATACTTGTATATCTTTGATTTTGAGATGTAGATCCATTGTGTATTGCTCACGACTACACTTTATATAGTTATATGACATGGATATGCAGTGTATTTGATTGGAATCCATGGTTTATTTCATGTTGAGCATGGGTATGACCACCTCAGCGAGACAATTGTTATTTTTGCAGATAGCACCTCCTGAACTTTGGTCCCGAGCTCACTCGTTTCGTACATTGGTGAAGATATTTTAATGTATTTCGGCCATCAAATTCTCTTCTAACTTCACACATTAGGGGGAATCTATTATAACCCTAAATTTCTCTACATATGAATACCTAGAATTTGGCCCTCTTACTTGCATTTTTTTCCAAGCCATCACTGAGTTGCTCTTCTTAAAAACTCATTTTTTGAAGATGTGTGTGCCCTGCACCAATATTGCCTGCGTATATATGCTTGTTGAACCACTAAATATCATGTATGTATGCATGTTGCACCACTACAACTTGCGTATACTTGAAAAAGTTGCAAAAAATAAAAATTTGCAAGGAATTCGTTGAGATTACGGGCTATTGGGTAGTTTTCCAACTAATCCACCGCCTATAGCCCGTCACCCAACCGAATAACCATCCTTTTGTCATATAAAAGGAGGTGTTGGGATCTCATTCCACATATAGACATAAGAAGAGTGAAAATCTTCACATTTCACATTCCCCTCCTTGCCCCAAGCATTTGCAGCCCTTGTGTGAGAATGTCCTCAGAATTCCCCAATTTTCCTTCCTTCCTCCATCATAAACCCATCATACTTCCCAAGAAGAAGGCTGAGACAAGAATACATACAAAGGTGCACTTGGATCTTGGTGAAGAGGATCCTAGACCAGGTTCATGGTGCAGTAGTCGGCTTTGGTTGTAAGTGATCATTGTATTATCAATAAAAGAAGTACTTTTCTTGTCCCAAAACATGATGTGTCGAATGTTTGCATTTGAATTTTTTTTTATTCTAATGTCTAACCCTTTATTTATATATGAATTTCATGCTTGTAGTTTTCTATTTATCTATATTTGAATGCAGGCCAGCCTTGGGAGGAGGCATGCAGTTGGAAAATCTATCAAGCGTGAGAGGATCATCACTGGACGCGGAGTAGAGGTACAGTTACCCGATCCTTCTCATTTTTATTTTCGTGTATGAGTTTGGGATATGTTTGAGGAAGTTAGAGAAGTAGGATACTTTTAAACGGTTATTGATCTACTTGCATTGTAAACCCTGGTGTCACCATAGGGAGGTTTTTCTCACTAGCACCCATCATCCCATGGGGTATCTTCCATGGAAATAATTGTCATGATCATCTCATCGATGTAAAATACCACGTGAAATGAATCAGGATACGTATCTAAGAGAGAACGAGGAGAAGGAGTTTCTGATTTAATATCTTGATAAGCCAATTCTATCGGAATTAAAGGCATTCGGTCATTGTAATGAATACAATTGTCAGAGCTAGGTACTATCCAAGGGTCATAAGACTCAGGGATTCTTCTAACAGTGGTCGGAATCATGTTAATTGCAGTGACAAAAGGAGGAGGAATATCGAGTCATGGAATGGGGAACGTACCCATCAACGATGAATCCTTTAGAAGAACCACTCTGACATTCTCATAATTGAGAGGTGTTTTCATAATGAAACGTACATTACTAGTACATGAATTGGGATTAAAGAAGGCAAGTTGATCGAGAGTAACAACTTTTCCTTGGTGAGGGAAACATATCACATGGAAAAGGGTAGAAACAACTACACGCATGGAATAAATCCAACTACAGCCAAGTAGAAGGTTGTAATCAAGAGGTGCATCAAAGATCTCAACCTCAACAGTAACCTCTTTTCCTTCTAACGTAATAGAAAATTAAGGAAGAACACCATAAGGTTTAAATCCTATACCATTAAATGATTTTAGAGTATTATGTGACTCGGTAAGGGTAGGAGAGCCAATGGCTTTCCAACAAGTGACCGACATGATGCAAGTCGAGGCTCCTTCATCAATAACGGTTCGAAAAATATTCTTATTTTCCACAATAACTTGTATTTGAAACGCTAATTGAGGAGGAAGCCTTGGAATATGATCTTACAAGTCAAAGACGATCAAGTTCGTATCAGTGGGATCAATTCCACCAATATCCTTTAACAATTCCTTCCATTGCGTAGGAAAACTTTGAAGGACTTCGAGAGCCGACATTGCAGAAGGTGCCTGTGCAGGATCTTCTACAATACTGTAGTTTTGAGAAGAACGTGTGTGAGGATTAAACAATGAATTGAGAACAACTCCCTTAGGAAGAGGACGAACGGCTATATCTATACTTGGTCATTCAGGATGAAGAGGATCATTGGGAGGTGAAGTCGATGGAGGAGGTTGAACCAATGGAGGTGGTGAATCGTCAACTTTCTCTTTCAAAGGAGAATAATCTTTGGCTCTAGTAGTGACTGCAACTTCGTTCTTATTGGAGTCACTAGTACACATAAGTACATAAGATGTGGTAGAGGGAGAAGGTTGGTCATGAATGACCAATTGGGCATGCTGCTGAGAAGGAAACGGTTGTGAAAAAAAGGTGGGTGTAGGAGGTGTCTCGGTCCCTTGCAGGAACTTAGTAACCTCAGCACGTCGTGGGCAATATTTTGTATAATGATCCTCACCACAGATAAGGAAAGGATAACAAGGTTTTCACTTGTATTTTTCATCAACAAGCTTAGTCTTGGGTTTATCGGATTGTTGATTATTATTATTTTCCTCCTTATTCTTACCCTTCCCTTTATTTTTTATTTTTATTTTTATTGGTAAGTGTATATTGAACCAAATTAACCTCAGAGGTTTTACCGGGAGAAGCAATTAGAGGAGTATTTTGTACATTAACAACAGTGGATTTGGGATTGGAATGACTGGCTTGTTTAGACTGAGTCTCAGCATGAAAAGTTCCAATCATGCCATCAATAGCATGAGAAGCTACTAGAGGTGTTGGGTTTGGATTTGTAGACGGGCGAGGAGCATGAGGGATCAAGTCATATAATGTCCTTGTTTGTGAATAAACGAGATCCAAATATATAGCACGAATAATTGCCTTATCTTCAATGACAACACCACCCATGGAAACATCATGGGCTATAGGACCAATGAGTAACTTGGTAGACCACTCGGATAATAGTTGACCAGGAAGGGGAACTTTGATTAAGTGTCTCCTCCTCCTCCACTCATGGATATGATCAGAAATGTGAGTGGATGAGGATTGTTTAAATGAACTCAAAATTTTAGTTCATGTCTCATATCGTATCGGTAACTGATAATGAATTAAGAAATCCATAGCTAGGGTGTTGAATTAATTGAAGAATCCTCATGCCAATTCAATATACCATTTGGTTGCCAAACCCATAAGAGCTCATTGGAAAATACGTAATCTTATGGAGTCATTCATTAAGGAGTTGGATGAACACCAAAGATGAAATGTCATGACATGATTATTTGGGTCTTCTCCCAATCGACTGTCAAACTTAGGAATGTTTGATGGTAATTTGGAAGGTATGATCGGCCAATAAGGAGAATGCAAGATAGGATCATTCAAAATCCTAGATAAATCTGGTAAATCCAAAGTAGAAAGAAACAAAAGTTGTATGTTTACTTGAGGAAACTGGTAATTTTGAGGAGGTAATCTCGTAGGTATACCAGTAGGACCATAAGAAGTCTGTAGATAGTTAGAGAATCATGTCAAATTCAGTGGTAGAGGGTTTTGAGTCGAATATCCAACATTATTTGGTTGATTGGGTAAGATTCCTTGGAAAGGAGCATTATATTGAAAACCTTCACCCCATGTAGGATTCATAGAACCTCGATATGGATGCCTAGAATTAGGGGCTGCAAAAGAATTAACTTGAGGATTTTACCCCTAGGCGGTTGTTGATTGCCTTGGAAAGTAAAATTCCAAGGTTAACATTGTAATCTAGGTATACATTTCTTGTACACTAGTTTATGAACCCCAAATTGAGATTGGACCACAACCCGAGGTTGGATCCCAACTTGAGGTTGGTCTCCAACAGAAATTTGAAAACAAAAAGAGATAGGATGACTTGTGCCTCCAACTTGATTGGAGCTACTAGGGCTAGGACGATTATATCCTCCAAGTGAAGGTGGAGAAGGAATTATAGGGCCCCCAAAGAGAACCTGGGTAGGTGTAGGAACAAAAATACTAGCATCGTTATACCCAGGAGGAACAAAAATATTAGGCCCTCCGGATGGATTCTGGGAAAGATTAGCAATAGAAGTATTCAAAAATTTATACCCAGGTGGAAGTGACGGATTTGATCTAAGCGGAAGTGGTGTTCCAGTAGGATCTTGAGTGATTACTAGACTTTCAGAAGAAACATACGTAACTTGTGGGACCATGGTAGAGCTATTGAGATGGAGAGGAAGAATCGTATGAGAACCAACTAACAATTGGTATGAGACTGTGACAAAATTATTGGGCATGCCAGTAAAATTATATAAAGGTAATGTGTAAGAAGTGGAAGTCACATGCATATGTGATGCCATAGGTTGATTAGAGGTCCTCTCGCGAAGATGACACATTCCTAGTTTTTCAAAAATATCTTGTCCCAAAGAGGTCCTCCAAAGAGAATGGACAGGGGCAGAAGAGCTAGGATTAAAAATTCCAGCAGTATGAACCAGAGTTCTAAACAACTCACTCTGAAAGAGTGGATTGTCTACACCAAACTATGTGTGAGGTCCAGTAGGTATTCTAGTATAATCTTCAGCAACAATGTCTCCCGATGAATTTATCTGGAGAAAAAGTGGATCTTGTACAATACTCAATAACTGATTTACATGAAGTATCAATTCCTCCAATGGATTATAACTTCCAATCTCAGAGGCTACGTCGTTATTGACTTCTCCTTCAGGAGAACCCTCTGGTGAGTTAGAAAGCAAAGGAGTGTACACTTTCGGATCTTTCAGAGGTGACCCTTACATCCTACGTGAACGACAAGGGTTGATGTTGGCCACACCAAATAAATAATGAAAGAAATCTATGGCCAACTAGACAAACAAACAACACTCACTAATCAAATCTAGATATCAAACATGCAAACAAACCTTCTTATTTCGATGTCACTAGTTGGTAATGAAATCTAGCGTCACAAAATCAAGACAAGAAGGGGTTGGGATAAAGCGGGTGGAAAAGCTACTTTGACGACCTTCTTAACAAAGTTACACCCTGGTGCAAGCTCCCACACATAATCGTGGATATAACCTCAAAGGATCCCAAGTGATTTTGGCCAATGTCGATTCTAGGTACCATGAATACATTCCCCTCCACAGTCACCTGGTGTAAAGATTCTAAAGAGATAGGCCATTAAGGTTACCAATTATGACAATGATGCATGGGGAAGCAGTCAATAGTTTGATCCACGTGCAAGGGTGGGGTATCTAATATTGAAATCAACTCGAGAACATCCCCACAGGATTTTATTCTCAAGTAACCCCCAATAATATGCACAATCTCTACATTAAGACCAACAAAGTAGCATGAGTAACTATGTTATCCCTAATGGGACCTCGTGATTGACCCTTGTGTTAGAAGGGATTCCCAGGACAAAATGCAGCAAGTGGATTTGTACTCTCCCTGTCACAAGATACTATTGTTTGTTTTGATGCTTTGGAGAGTGTGCCTTATAGCCTATTCCAAAGCTCTATCCTAGCTAATTTTGGTGTATAAAAATTTTAGAAAATAAAAGTTGCTAATAGATTTTAAAATTACGATGTATTTTAAAGGCTCTTGTTTACTCAAAAGGGAAACGAAAGTGAAATTGATGATGTACTTGACCTTGACCCAATAAAATGAAAAAAGAGATGATATGCAATCATTTCATTCGATGAACTCTAATTACAATAGAGAGAAGGTTTCTCTTTTCAGAATACAAAATCTACAAAGAACAATTTCTCAATCTTTGAATGATATGGATTCCAAACAATCGAAAACTACTAAATTTTCCAATTTTCTCTTTTCAACAAATATTTGAATGCAAAAAATTTCTTCCAAAGACTACTAAAAAGAAGAATAAACTTTAGTCCTTTCCTTTTCAAATTAGAACAGAGACATAATCCAAAAAAGAAAGAATGGTCTAAGAAGACTAATGCACTCTCAACACTATTTCCCAAATAAATCTCACAATGCAAGAAAAAAATGAAAAGATAAGAAAACCTTTTCTTGAATGAAAACAAAAATTGTTTCTTAATTGAAAACAATCCAAAACTTAAAATCAATCCAAAACTCAAAATAAATCAAGAACGTCTTACCAAACAAGCACCCAAGAACAAAGTCTTGAGATTATACCCTTGTGATAAGAAGTAAAAGATGAAATTTACAAAGCTTATGAAGAAGACTGTCAATCCTTGAAAATCAATCAAATCTAGGCTTAAAATATGTAAACCAATCATTCACTAATGCTAAAAGTTCATCCCAAGCAATGAAGACAAATCCGGGCAAGGAAAATAAAATTTGATTGTCACTCCAACAATTCCTACAGGAATCGTCGCAGGCTGCAGAAGGGTACAATGCAACGATGGAGGATCGTCGCAGGCTATAAGTAACTCACAGTGCGACATCGTTGCCCTGGTCTAGACAAGCAGAGTGCGATGATAAAGAATCGTCACAGAATGAAAATAGGACATAGTGCGACGATCTATGAATATAAAGAAAATTTGGAAGAATGACAAAAAAATTCAAAGAACTTTCAAAACCAGGGAGTCAAGATGGATCACCCACAGACTCGAACAATGAAAATGATCAAAAGAAGGCAGGTTGAAAGAAAATAAGAATCCAAAAACCAAAAGAGGTTGTATCCCCAGTATGGTCGCCAATTTTTTTATCGAACAAATCGGTAAGTGCGGACACAAACTAATCTCCCTAACTTCCACGGTAAGCTAGAAAAAAGAAAAACTGAATACAAACTTCACCTTAGACTTCATTGTCATATAAACTAGTTTAGAGAGAGACAAATGACATACATTTTAAATGACGTTTGATCCTCGCTAGTGTCATCCTTTTTTCTCCATCTTTGTATTTGCAGGATGGTGAACCTGTTAAGAAGCAAAAAATAACAAAGAGAGAGAACAAATATATGTATATATTCCAATGAATTATATGTATAAGATCAAAGAGTTATAAAATAAAAGTAAAGACACCTTTATAGGGAAGAAATGTATTGTTGCATCATATTAAATGGAAGTGGAGAATGCAACCCATGCCTTGATGTTGCAAGGTCCCTTCCAATGGCTCTTTGCTCCAAGATAGACACCTTTTCCCCAATGCCTTTGATGAAGAATATCCACAATATGACTTAGAGAACTAAAGAAAAGCTATCTCCAATATAATCTATAGCAGAATTCTTCATGCATAAACAAGCCTTAGTAAAACCTTAGCCTTTTCCATAAGATATCCCTCTTTATATAGGGTGAAAGATAGATGGATGAGGAGATTAGGATGATCCCACTAAATCAGAGAAGTGAGTAAGATCCAAACTGATCAGAGACCACCTCATCTTCTAGAAGATTCCCTTCTAGAACATTCATGAATTTTGACTTTTCCCTTGTTTAAGCATCATGGCACCCTATGCACATGCAACCTGCGACAACGTTGCATTCCATATTTGGTGCAGCGTGCGATGATCAAGAATCATCTCACCCCAAGCATAGAGCAGGGTGCGACGATCTCCCTTGTCATAGTTTTTAAGGAAGAAAAGGTAAACCATTTTTCTCATGGAGAAAGTCTCTTTTAATGTTTTCAGGGAAGATGGAATTGAGCTATGCACATGTCATGAGTTGATCACTGGGGTGACCAAAATAATGTGTAATAGAATTCCCCCCAAAGTATGAAGTTGGAACCTATGACAACTGAAGTACTTTGTAGAATGTGTGTGTCGAAAACAATGACCGCATCAGTCGGGAAACAACAAACAATCAATCATATGCATAATAATATACCATCTTCTGAGGTAGGCATTCCCATACTCAAACTACAAGCGACTCTAATCATAAGTTTCAAGTGAACCGTGGCCACTAAAATACATTATGGATCCATGTCATCATGATTCATCATAGCCACGAGAAATACAGTGTGGATCTATGCGCTTTAAAGAATTCAAATTTAGACATAGTCATGAGACATGCATAGTGGATCTATGTGTTAGTAAAAACTTATGGATACTTCGTCGCAACCTGGACCGATATGATGAGATCCAGGGTCTTCATTTCCATCATCTCTAAGTACGAATCTAGCCATGTGATTACAGGTGTTGAAGTCGAACATGGTAGAAACCACTTGATTACCATTCATTAATGAAAATCGTTAACAAGTGTGAGGGAAATCACCATTGATGTCAATTACTCCCAAGGTACTCTAGTAAAATCCAATGAATGTGAATGAATTATTTGAAGTCGAACACTCGATGGAATACTCCAATCAGGGGTCAATGATGTGAACCCACTGTTGAAAGCGAAGAAACCTGTCATTGAGGCATGCAAGCTCCAACGTACTAATGTGATTTCTAAGTCTTGTTCCTGGATAATGAGTTGAAGTCGACAAAAAAAGACTCATCATAGGAGGGCCTTAATGTATCCCCCATTAATGACATGAAATATGTAACATATTTGAAGTATATCATAGTATGAAGTGATCCGGGACTGACTCAGGGAAGGGCGACATGGTAGAAAATTTAGAACTTCATATGGTCGACTCGATAGAAGGCTTGTTTAGGTTGGAATTATCTTGAACATATGAACAACACGAAAATTGTCTTAGTAGCATTGACTCAAGGAGGACCCAACATATGAACTTATGGATGGTCAAATGAGAGACAAATGGATTTCCCAACCTGGATACAGTGATGAAGGGGGGTGTCATGTTCAAGAGAGACTTCACTGCCACTAACATAGATACAGATACACATTTCTTTCCCATTTTTACCCCACCATTTCTCGCGAGTACCTCTTTATTTTTACGCAATATTGAGGAGGATAACATATACTTGTAATGTAATCTCATCCTTTCGATGAGTCCCTCGCATTATGTTTAACGAACCCTAAGAAGGAGTGGTTTGATCCCATATGGGCCTTTCAATGCTTGTTTTACGAGTCCAAAGAAAGAAAACTCAAGGGTTTTTCATGTATAGAGAGTCTGAAACACACTTAAAGAAAACTCCATAATGTCCTTTTTTGTAAGTTAGTCTGATGACACCAAAAAAGAGATAATCTACAGCTCATTAGACATTTTCTCCAAATACTTTTACGAGCGTGAAAAGAACAAGGTCGCTCAGCTATCTTTTCATGTTTAGGGAGATTGAAAAGAGCTTAAAGGATACTCCATAGGGTTCATTTTTCCTATTACCAGTGCAAGCTCGAGAAAGCGATAAAAGGTTACTCGATTGCATTCTCATGGTTTCATAAGCGTGAGAAATAATTAAGACTATGCTTGGAGTTTTTCCTAAAAAACCATAAAAGCATCTGTGCATAATAAAAACACACAAAAACAACCAAAAATGGTGGATCCTTGTCAAACATCTCATCCTTAGATCTTTCAATCTTTAATAGAAAACACTTTGTGAAGTTAGTTAGACTATAGGGCATAGGTAAAATATAAAAATAATTTAATGTTGCAATAAAATATGGTAAAATGTAACAAAATAGGTCAAAACAACCCATTTACTATTTCATTTTGCAATTTCACCCAAATAGTTCCCAAAACCCTCTTTTTCTTCCAAATTTCAAGCATCGATTCTGGAGCGCCTGGTGAACCATTTCACAAACCGCTTCTGTCAAAAAGGTAATCTCTTTCCCCTTTCTCTTTTCATGGTTTAAAATTTCATTTTTATTGGTTTAATTTTGAGTTTAGGTCGATTTTTTGGAGGCCACTGCGCTTTGACATCGTCGTAGGCTCACAGTATCATGAACTGCGATGATCTCAAATTGTTGCAGGGGACTCAAATCCAGGGTGCGACAATGTTGCTCTGCATTAAATCAAATCCCTGCGACGACCGCAACTAAATTTTTGAAAATAAAAAATGAGTTGGGAAAACTTCCAAGAATTGATTTTTTATGAATCTAATCATCTTTTGATGTTACTTGGGGATTTTTCCTCAGTCAAAATGCTCGAGTGGAGGGAACATGATCATGAGGAAGAAGACTATTTTTTCGAGATTGACCCAGGCATTGTCATGGCACTCTGGGAGTGTGGTTTACTCAAGTTCTTCAAAATTCAGTGCATGAGAGACCAAGTGAGATTGATGGAGTATCTAGTCCACATGTGGGATGTAAATGAACAAGATGTTCACGTGGGTGTCCATACACTTTCCTTGGATATAGATGAAATTTACTTTCTTATGGGGTTATCTTGTCGAGGCTCTCGATTATCACTCTCGGGAAGAAGGGGTGGGGAAGAACCCATGGATTACTATGTGGCAAACCACTGGGTTCCAGGTACAGAAAATCATAGTGACAAGGTTTCCATTAGAGATGTTCAGGATTTACCATTGAGAACCATCCTCTATACTATCACCAGTATGGAAGGGAGTGTGGCTCCCCAAGTGGCTTTGAAAATCCACTTTCAGTACACCATAGAGTGTATGGAGCCTCGGGTATTCAATTGGTGCGAGGGTGTCTTAAAGAACATGAAAAAGAAACTGACAAAGTGTCGAAATGGTTGGTTGAAATAATTTGGTTATGGATCCATTTTGGTGTCCTTCTTCCTGGAGAGGTTCCCTGTCTTACTTCTACAAGTGGAGTGGGGCATACCCGCTCCACATAATCCATGGATGAAAATATGGGTGGATTTGATGGTTCGTCATGGTGACATTCCTATCATCAAATATGACGAGGTTTTCTTCCAGTGGCTAAGAAATCAGCTAATCATGCTGGAGGACCATGCTTACGCCAAGACAGAATTCCATGGGGATCCTGACTTATCTCTACCAGAGGGATCTCAATGGGGAGAGATAGGTAAGAAGGAAATTTTCATTATATGATGTTTTTGATATTTTAATTATATAAAATGTTTTTGTCATTATCCAAGACTAATCAAGTGCTTTCAATAATGCATATGTGGCACCTTATCATTGTTATAACCCTAAATTGCACCACACATACTTACCTGGAATCAGGCCAACTCATATCCCCTCTTTACCAAAGCACTGTTGAACAACTTTTTGAAAATCCTCTTTTATAAAGGCCCATGTGCCTTACTCCATTATTGCACGTGTGTACACGTTGGCTAACCCAAAACAGCCTGCATGGATTGACAAAACTCTCGATACCCTTGATAGGTTTCGGGCTCAATACCCTGCTCATTGTGGTCTACCCGACTTTCAACTGTACCCGCCTGGTGATTGTTCGTGCGCTGGCAACCTAGTTGCCAATATTTTTTAGGGACATACACAGGTGACTGCGGGGGTATACTGCAGTAACTAGAACAAACATCGAGCCATGCTTTGCAGAGTATACCCGAAGAGTGATTTCATGTTCAAGTTGCACTTGCACCGGTAAGTTTCTCTACTGTTGGTTGTTGTAACTGTTCTTCCAATTAATTTAGTGTTTGCCTGTCTTATCTTATAGGGATTATTTTTTAGTGTGTGTTACTTTTGAACGTTTAGACTACCTTATAGTGTCTTGGATCTTCTCACATAGTGGAGGATCCTGAGCTCTATCAGTCATGAAGGCTTCTTGGTCTGCCATCAGTTACACTGGAGCCACCCCCGCCACCATTAAGGCGAAAGCTAGACCAACAAGGGTCTTTTGAAGTGATCGGGTTACAAGCCATTGTGCCTGACCAACCCCCGGAGGAATGAACCATTTTGGACCTTGAAGCAACCGCTCTTGGCCCTGTTGAAACCCCAACCACTAATTTCTTGGCACCTTTCATCGTACTAATTCAATTTTACGAGTGTCAGACAGTGTTGCACACAGCAATGGAAACAAATGTTGTTACCCCTTCTGGGAATTCTTCAATTCCCACCACAGTTGTCACCACAGGAGATCTTTCATCTTTGCACAGTGGTCTGATCCCATCTTTGGCGGCGGCCACAACCCCTTTCACACCAAGTGCGACAGGCCCTCCGTTCTCATACGGGATGCCTAGTTCATGTACAAGTCATGTACTTTCTTACTCCACTTTATAGACTTTAGGTCTAGGGGCAGGGAGCTCTAGCACTCCTCTGCAAGGTCACATGGGGGGAACTCCTGCTCCTTTTAACGCTTTCCCTTACGGAGGAGTTCATATTCCTCCTTCATCCCCTTCACTCGGTGGCTCACATCAACAATCCTTCAGGCAACCTACACACAATATTTTATTTGGAGCGGGGAGTCAAGGACCACCTTTGCATAGTATGTTGATAGGTTCAACACCATTTTATTTGAACGGAACGTTTGGTAACAACGCATTCTCATCAGATTCTTTCCCGATTGGGGGCAATCCCATTTTTGGACAATCGACTCCTGTGCAGGGTACTATTTCTGCACAGGGGGCAAACCTAGGAACTTCTTCTGCTTCAGGGCCTTGGAATTCTTGGCAAGGCTCTGTTCCCTCGTCTGGAATGTCGATCTGGGGTAATTATTTCTGCAATCAATGGAACCTCGAACAAACTACTATGCCTATCCCCACGGGACTGGCATGGGGTAATCCTTCCCAAAGTCCTTCGAATATAATGCATGCCCAAAAATCTATGTCCTATTTTGGAAATCAGTCGATGATGTCTCCACATATGAAAAATCCATACACTGGCCAGGGCCATGATTTCTACCAGAATCTGAGCTAGTAGCCAAACTTTTCCTGGAAACCTGGTGCCAATCAAACTCCAGGCCCCTTTTTCCCAGGTTATCACCAACAACCCAAACTACCTTTCCTGACGACTTTACACTTGCCAGATTTGACAAGGTTGTTGAATGACCCTCTTTGTCACGATCCGCGTTGGCCTCCTATGTCGACGAAGTTTCCTTCGGACATTCCAAACTTCAAAGCCAAGCCTAATGAAGATCCAGGAGATCATGTGACTAACTTTCATCTTTGGTGCTCATCTAACTCATTGAAATATGACTCTGTACAGTTATGATTGTTTCAATGTACTCTCATTGGGAGTGTCGCGAAATGGTACATTGAGCTCAATCGCTCAAGATACTCTTCTTTTGGCGAACTGGTGATGGATTTCCTGAACCAAGTTACCTGTGAGATACGACACTGGCATAGAGCTTCTCACCAATTTAGAACAGACAACAGCGGACCATATCTCTAATCACATCTGAGAATGGAGACACTAGAAGAGTTTAATCAAGGTACCAGTCCCACCAGCATTCATGCTTGAGTGGTTCCTTAAGTCTTTGGTCCCACAGTTATCCAAAGACATTAAGATGCCATCATGAGGGCTCAATAGTTTGAGCTCATCTATTCTCAGTCTGGTTTATTATACAACATCTTTCCATATGCGCCACATTCAATACTGGATAAAACTAGACAGAGAAATGGACCACATGCCAATGGTATCGTTGGTTCAACACAAACAAATCCCACTGAGAAATTGATGAAGCAATTGCAGCAATTATCTATACAACACACAGCGGCTAGCCAAACTACTACTTTGGTTGCTCCCCCTACCAAAACATCGGAAGTACACACAGTGTAGTCGACTAACCCAAAGGCCACCCAGTAGCCTGAAGGGAAGAAAAAACAATGAAACAAGGGTAAGGGGGATAAAAAACCCAACGATAATGCTGGCAGGGACAACACTGGAAAATGGAAGGTGAGGTATCCATGCAACTTGTGCACGGAAGACCACTTGACCCATCTATGTCCTCAACTTGCAGAGGCCCAAAATTTTGTCATGCAGTAACAGCGGTCAGTGTTGACTAATCCATTTCAACATGGGAAAAATCTAACTCAAGCCTCTGCAAGCACAAAAGGGGGCAGCCAAGAACCCTATCCACCTCCGAACAACCCCGCATCCATGAACGTATATATGGTTAGGGGTGATGCTTTTATATCGACTAGAGCGCATGACTATAGTAAACCAAGCGCTTCTGAGAAGGATGAAGAAGCTGACCTCCCATCTCTTCCTCTACAGATTGAGAATACGTTGGGAGAAACAATGACATGCATTCCAAAAGGTGCATTTAAAAAATATTCTCATAACCTAAACGCAAGGGCCGCCTAGAACTACTCTATGGTGGAGGATTTATCACAAACCCCTTGTGTGATGTTTTCTTTGGAGGTCCTCCAAAGATGCCCTTCTCAGAGGAAAGCCTTGTTAACCTCTTTAGGCTCTACTGAGACTTGTAATCAGGGTACCATCATGTTGGATACAACCGACTTAAAAGCTTGTTTGCCTTACCATGTAGCGTTTCAGATAGTAGTGGCTTATCCCACGAAATTTTTTACTCAGAATATATTTCGCACGGTGGTTGATGAGGGTGCCTCGACATCCATTATGTTGTTGGCATGTTGGAATGCCATTGTCCAGCCTGTTTTGTCTCCATCACCTACTCTCCTAACTGCTTTCGACGGTCGTTCGTTCCGACCACATGGCATCGTTCCTTCTTTCCCTGTGCAGTTAGGAGGGAAGACCGTGTGTGTCGAAGTAGAGGTAGTCGATGCTCCCCTTGACTATAACCTCTTGTTAGGAAGGAGTTGGACTTATTCTATGAAAGTTGTGGTTGCTACAGTTTTCCGGGTCTTGTTGTTTCCACACAAGGGTCGGATAGTGACCATCGATCAATTTTCTTTCTCCAGACCTGACCCTGCTTGGGGGCATTCATGGTCCCGATGATCAATAATCCTCAACCAGGTGTCATTAACGTAGGAGTTGGTTTGTGCCCATCCTTAATGGGTATCTTCGATTACCCGCCCCCTCACGGCGACATTAAATTTATATCTAATCACCATCAGGTTGAGATTTTTCAAGTTTCATCATTCTGCATGACTTACTTCGAGGATCCTTGGATACTTCCTTCCCCCTTGACCACGATGGCTGAGACAGGGCACCCGAGCATGTCCATGCCCTTGTCTGTAGCTGAAGTAGCGTACTCTTTAGTCTAGCAAGATTCAGTTAACACTGATCCAACTCCTGCACAAGAGTTAGATCCACTTATAGAGCCTATTTGGGCTCAGGGTTCTCTCGCTAACATCGATTCGTTAGACTTAGTATTTCCTTATGATGAAGTAGTAATCAAAGAAATGACTAGTCCAGACAGAACTTGGGGCGATCTTCATCATAGATCATATTTTCTCCCAGAGTTAAGCCAAATCGAAGCAGGAGAATTCACCGTGACCATGACGGGAGATCAGTCGTTCCCTATTAATATCTTAGTTACACACTAAATTTATGCTGAGGGAAATATGGAAACTATATCTAAAACCATACCAATCAATATCTCCCGAAACCCTGGTGTCGTGGAGAATGTCTTCGTCGGAGCGGATTTCTCCCCCGAAGAGATTCAAATCTACACAGATCTTTTCAAAGAATTTTGCGACGTTTTTTCCTGGTCTTATGAGGAAATTCCAGGTATCGATCCAAAAATAGTTGAACATGAGATCACAACGTATCCTAATGCCAAGCCTGTTCGACAGAAGATTCGTCCAATTAATCCTAAGAAAGCAGCAACCATCAAGATTGAGGTTGAGAAATTGCTAAAGGCAGGTTTCATCTATCCTATCCATTTGACCCAATGGGTGTCAAATCCTGTGTCGGTCAATAAAAAACAAGGCACGATTCGTGTATGTACCGATTTCCATGATTTGAACAAGGCATGTCCCAAAGATAATTTTCCAACACCATTCATCGATCATATCATTGATGAATGTGTTGGTTGCAAGGCCTTTTCTTTCATGGACGGTTTTTTGGCATATATTCAAATCCAAATCAAACTCGAAGACCAACACAAAACGACATTCATTTGTCCTTAGGGTACATTCGCGTATCGTAAGATGCCTTTTGGTCTTAAAAATGTTGGAGCCACCTTCCAGTGGGCCATGTATTTTTCTTTTCATAATCTCAAGCATATAAATGAGGCCTATCTAGATGATTTAGCATCGCGCTCTCGCAAGAGAACAGATCATCCCACACACCTTAGACTTATCTTCAAACGCTGTCGCTACTTTCGGATTCCCTTGAATCCAAACAAGTGCAGCTTCTACATAACGTCAGGAAGTTTGTTAGGTTTCATCATATCAACAACAAGAATCATGGTCGATCCTATCAAGGTGGAGGCAATAATCTAGTTGCCCCCCCCACACACAATCCTTCAACTTCAGAGTCTACAAGGCAAGGCGAACTTTTTACGACGCTTCATCGCCAACTATGCCGATATCACCAAGGGCTTTATGTGTTTACTGAAGAAATATGCCCCTCGGCACTCTTTCAACGCATTAAAACATGCCCTCACAACCGCCCCTCTACTCTGGCCACCTAACTATAACAAAGATTTCTTATTATATCTGGCTACAGCAGAGTCAACCATTGGCATGGTTTTAGTTCAGGAAGATGATTTTTTCTCAGAATACATGATCTATTCCCTGAGTTGAGGCCTCGTAGGACCGAAACTCAATTATTCTCATATCAAAAAACTTGCGTTGGCAGCAGTTCATGCTATTCAGCAGTTCCGTCATTATGTTTTGTTTTGAAAGACCACCATCATTGTTGTCGTGAATCCATTCCATTACATGTTGACACGACAGGTAATAGGAGGAAAAATCCATAGATGGATAGTCATCCTCTAGGAGTTTGACTTAGACTTCATTTCAGCAAAGTCCAAAAAGTCATTGGTCTTCATAGAGCTTATTTCAAAACTTTCGGTTGAGTCAGGTGACGTTGTGCCTGAAGAATCGCCTATCCGGGGAGATGTGTTTTTGATCACATCTTCAGATCCTTGGTACAGAGATATAATTATCTATCTTCAAACTTTGAAGTGCCCCACTTCTTCTTCTCGTGATGAGCGTCAGTGTATATGCCATCAGGCTAAGAATTATCTCATACTCGATGATACGTTGTATCGGAGAGGTGTAGACTTCATCTTACGTCGATGTCTCACACATGAGGAGGCAGTTATCATGCTCAACGATTTCCATACTGGAGCTTGTGGTAGTCATTTGTCTGGGTTGGCAATAGCCCAAAATATTCTATGAGCAGGTTACTTCTGGCTGACACTTATCAAAGATTGTATCGAATCAATCAAGAAGTTCCATCCATTCCAAATCTTCTCTTGGAAGATGAGGGAACATCCCGCTCCCATGTTTCCGGTCATCACATTTGGTCCCTTCACCAAGTGGGGGATTGATTACACTGCTTGCAACCCCCCTTCAACAACGTGGAATCGCTATATCATCGTAGCTGTTGAGTACTTCACAAAGTGGGTGGAAGCTATGCCAACATTTAAAGATGATGGATAGACTGGAGCTCTCTTTTTATTCAACCAGATCATAGCAAGGTTCGGTGTCCCGAGGCAGATTGTCACTGACCATGGTAGTCACTTTCAGAATCAGATGATGACTGAATTAACATCAAAGCTTGGTTTACCGCAAGAACATTCATCACCCTACTACCCCCAGGCTAATGGGCAGGAGGAAGCTGTAAACAAAACTCTTAAGACTATTCTACAACGAACTATCAACTCAGCCAAGTCAAATTGGCATTTGATGTTATACTCGGCATTATAGGTTTACCGAACATTTGTTAAGACTGTAACTGGTTTCTCACCTTTTCAAATCGTTTATAGGCTGGAGGCAGTCTTGCCCATCGAATGTCAGATCCCGTCTCTAAAATTGGCAGTACAATTATTGCCCGACACTTCTCCACTCAAAGAATGGTTATTATACCTTGAGCAGCTCAATGAACAGCGTCATGATGTGGCCCTGGCCAATGAGGCTCACAAACATAAGGTCAAGTGTCAATATGATAGGTTCATTCGTCCTCGGTTTTTTTCTGAAGGCGACCTTGTCCTGGTCTATGACCAAGATAAGGACCCCCTGGGGGCAGGGAAATTCAAACCCATGTGGTTCGGGCCTTTCATCATAAAAGAGGTATTAAAAAAGGGTGCCTATCGTCTAGTTGATTTCAAAGGGAATGCTTTGGTGGAGCCTAGAAATGGGCTCTACCTCAAGAAGTATTACTCATAGGCAAGTCACTATGGGTAACTTTTTGTAACATATGTATAGTCTTTGTACTATTACTTTTTGTTTCTTTTAAATGTTATGGACGTGTCATTGATGTTATCTTTCGTCAGTATGGAAGATTTCAAGTGATTCTGAGGTGTTCGTTGGGTATGCAGATGGTTCTAGTCGGCACACTCAGAGGCTTGCCTCCGCAGCTTGGGTAATCTTTACACCTCAGGGTCAGTTGTTATCCTCCAGAGGTATATGCTTAGGTGACACCACAAATAATGTCGCCAAGTACAGTGCAGTTATTGAGTTGCTTCGTGATGCTTTGTCATTGGGTATCTCTCATCTCCGGGTCTATCTTGACACTCAATTGGTTGCGTCTCAGTTAAACAGAGTATACTGGGTTCAAGATCCAACTTTACACCGAAGATTCCTTAGGGTAAGTCTCTTATAATGAAACTTTGATTATATTACATATTTTCATGTTCCTAGGAGATTAAACCAAATTACAGATACTCTAGCTAATCAAATTTTAGATTGGAATCTTGCACACATATGAAAGAACATTGACATAAGCATGTAAATACATTTTTTCACACGTGATCCATAAGACACAAAAGAAAAAGTACATAGATGGACGCAAGCGCCTCAAAAATAGGACCAATAACGAGTCACAGGGATTATGCCCTCAAAAAATATATACAAGTAGTGCTCATGGCACGTAAAATGTCTAAATAGGTTCAGGGCATATGGGCCCTATTATACTGGTCCACAGCATGGGCTAAACGCCTAAACAATCAGACCCACGTCTGAGGTGGCCCCACTACATGAGGTTGCATGGATGGTGGCAAGTCCTCAATCTCTGCCATCGTGACTGTGCGAGTGAGTGCAGTAAAGTTCCGCTCAACTCATCTGAGTACTCTCTCAGCCTCCCCTGCTGGGAGGTCTCCTGCTACTACTGGTCCCCTGGTAGGGGCAGCTACGGCCCCTGGCCAAGGACGATGCTTGTTCCTTGCATAATCGGCAGGTCACACGGGTTCCACACCTGCATGCAACAAACGTATATCCATCAAATACTCTGGCATATAAAAACAATGATATATATAAAGAAAACGACATAAAAATCACATATACAACAAAAAAAAACTTCAAAGGTGGAGACTTACCCATCTCACCTCGCTCCTCACCAGGAGGCACAGGTATCTCAGGATCTCTCGAAAAGTCTATCCCTTCATATGGGTAATCCTCGATCACAGGGATCTGTCATGACAGCCATGCAAAAAATTCATCATCGAAGGACTCATTGGTCCTTCCACCACCCTGTCGCAGCAGTAATACTGTCCATCTACATATAGAAGGAAAATAGGTCTAATGTCCTTGTACCACTTCACGAGGACTAAAGCTCGGAACTCTCTCGAAAAATAAGGAACACAAAATGGTCCCGAACCCAAAGTTCCTCTATGTCCACTAATGGAAATCTATCAATTGCCTCTTCATACACTCCAGTAGTGTGGTATTCCAGTCAAATATTTGTGCATTCAAGAATTGGATAGCACGGTTCATCTGTGCGTGGGACGCCTGATGCAAGGCCACTGAACCGGTAATCCACCCAATGAGAAATAATATCGCTTACAGCGATAGGTTAGTAATCTTACTTATGGGCACCTGGGAGCTCAAACAGCTTCTCCCAGCCTCACAGTGCAAGGCTATCAGTTCCTCTATGTTATGTGGCCCCGATGGAAACGTCCTGAAATTGACTGGTTCCCCTCTCCTTGAGAGGCCATTCAAAAAGTAGATATCTTCAGTGGTAGCCACCAGTGATTGACCCTCTAGCATGAAAGCCTCTGCATCAGGGTGCCAATAGTCAACCAAGGCATTCAGTAGCCTCGGTTGCACCTGCATAAATGGACAAAGGAAGAACTTTAGCAAACCACATTGCATCAACGCAGCCACGACATTCGGATCTCCCGCAACCAACTCACCAACTTATTCATGCTCCCTTTTCCTCTAGTGGACATACATCCTGCCAAAACAACAAAGTTCAGGAGGGTGAGTGAGTGCTCTTTAGTTCTTTTTGTTTATAAAGGGAGGTCCATGCGTGTTGTCTAGGTGACAGTTGCGTGTACACATGTTGACGGGCGAAAATGAACGCTCGCCAACTAGAAGAGTGGATCCAGTCCGGGGTTGTCTAAATAACCCAAGCCATTTGGGATGACCCACCCTGATGGGTTTAGCAGCTCCATTGGCCAATCTAATCCCTAGAAAACAAATGAAAACTACACTAAGGAACTAATCTAAATGAAAACAATAATTAAAACAAACTAATAAACAAATCTAAACTACAAATATACAATCTATTACCTAAATCATACAACTATAATTCTATAAAATTAAATGTTCAATTAACAAATGAATCAGATCCAATTACAAATATACAATATTTACAGATTACAGATTTAAATGAAAACCTACAAAAATCATTTGTAAATTGTCCTAAGACAGCGAAACTATTGTTTTTTTTATTTTTATAATTTTATGAGAAAGAAATTAAATAAAAAAACTATCTAAGCTAAGAAACTAAAATAATAACTCTAACTACAAATCTGAACTATACATATATCAATCTACACTACTTATATGACATTAACAAATTAACTATCAAATAACAAATAGCAAACTGACCTGAAGTAACGCTTCAGGTTTGTCCTGTGTAGTAGTTGATTCAACTATTCGGTGGGAGTAAACCCGCACCAGATTCTCCACGAGCTTCTCGTAAACGAAAAGCAGTTGTGCTCTTCAAATATAAATGACAGGACAAACAAGACATAAGAAATTACAGCAATTTTATAATTTACAAATCATCGCAGTCAGATAAATCCTTGTGCAAAATTTGTACAAAACAATTCAATTAACGAAAAAGATAAACATGTATTCATTAAATTGAAATAGAGTAATCGATGTATTTTTTAAATAAGAGAGATCATATATGGACAACATATAAACCAAATCACATCAACCTGCAACAAATTACGATAGCTAAAGTAGTCGATAATTAATTGCAAACTGATATGGAGAAAACTTGAAATAAAATTTTGATATATTGAAAGCTAAAGTTGTTACAAGACATCAACTTTCATCCCAGTCTGTATTACTATAAATCCATAGTCTGGTTCTCCCAATAGTGATGATGATGTTGGGTTCATTACAAAAAATGACAAGTATTTAAAGACCTCCCACGGGGTAAAACATCCCTGTGGGAATTATCAAAAAAGTTTACAAAAAATCTCTGGGGATAATATCCCAAGTCTCTATTTCTAATCTAAAACAAAACTATATCGAAAGTATCTCCTAAACTTCCACAGCATGCCCAATTGATCATTGTAATTCGTATGCACCTGAAAGTGGACAAGAATAGACAAGTTTAGAGGATATTTTATTGATAAATTGACAAAAATCTAATTTTTAAGACTAGCTACAGAATCTTGCGATTATGTAGATAGTCTAATTTGAGCACAGAATCATCTTAAAATCAATCCAAACTTAATAGAATTATATTCAACTTATTAAACCAAATCTTTAATGACTAATTCCAAACAGAGTGAATCATTCATGCCACAGCAAACCGAACTTGTATGCAAATTGAAACAAATGAAATCATGGTCAAACGAATGGTAACAGAGATACATGCACTCTGTCAAACGTTTGTTATTACCAATTCAGGGAAAACAGAATCGCTTAGATAATTCGAAAGCAATGAAATCGTTTTCATGAACCAATTTCAATCGACACGAACTGTAACCGGTTAAACAAATCATTCATGCAATAGTTTATGTCGTTTCAGCCATTAACAAAATCGTTTTTCAAAATCAAAGCTAACAGAGTCATTTTGCGAATCAATAGATTACATTGTATTTATCAAAGAAAACTCTGATATTGATGCATTGCATACGTAAAGGATCATGCCAATTCAAGCATACGGAATCGTTTCAAAATCAAACCATAAGAAATAATTTCAACTATATTAGAGCCGACACAATTGATATGCTAAATCGTATCAATCAACACAGCTACATGATTTTAGCAAATAGATCTTTATCACAGGTCGAATGTAATCAAAATCCAAACGAGAATATTTATTCAAAATGAAACAGAATCGTTCCTGGTAAATCGAAGTCAACATGATTGTTTTGAACCTATTAGAAACAAACAAAACTAATCGAAATCAAACTGAAACGATTATCCTAATTCAAACATACAACATTGTTTCAAAAGAAAGCCAAACAGAATAAAAAACAAATCAATTTCTTATACTAATCTGAGAATAATAAAATCTCATTTACCAATTCATAGCTATATTGGATTTTTTAGGAAAACGAATTGATGCAAACAGAACTAATTTATGCTAATTCCAAACGAAATCTTTTATATTATTTCAAATAAAAACGAAATAATTCCTCGAAATTCAAAGTAACAGAACCATTTCTGACTCTAT
This sequence comes from Picea sitchensis, assembly GCA_010110895.2. NCBI lineage: Eukaryota > Viridiplantae > Streptophyta > Pinopsida > Pinales > Pinaceae > Picea > Picea sitchensis. Next base: position 18,835 of record SNQJ01S0063135.1, on the reverse strand, counting down.
CAAAACAAACAGGAGTAATCGCAAACAAAACACAATCCATTATATTAATTCAAGCAAACTCATAAAGCAAAATCAATATCGAAACACATACCTGGGCAACTCGGTCTCGATAATTTTGAATTGACAAAGGCCGTTGTTGCTTTGACATTCCTGAAGACAATCGAACCGATGGTTTTTTGTTTCTTCTCATTGGCTTGTAGCATATTGTTCTCCTTCGACAACACTGTCACTCATTCCTCTAACGATTTGATCCTTGATTGCAACAGGGGAACGTCGGTGTAATAACGCTCTAGCCAAGCATTACATTGGGTACATGGTGATAGATTGGGCTTTGGCATAAAAGTCGAGGGTTTGTTTAAGTCACCAGGGGTTTCACTGTGCAGCTTGATTCCCGGATAGTTCGGGTTGTTTTTGAGGCACAGAGGTAAGTTAGAGACATAGTCATAGGGTTCCTTAGAGCATAGGCCATGGGAATAGGGGTACTCCTCAGCTAGGAATCGTTCAATTTCGGAGTCCGAGTCCTCGCTCAGTATGATTGGCTTCTGGTCAACATTTGGCTTGGGTTTGTTCCTAGCACATCTCGATATCCATCAAGCATTTTTATTCCCTTTACTGTTGACAACAGTGTCACCTCTGCCTTTCTTTCTCACAGGCTTCTTTATGGCCTCAGTCTTGTCTTCAGTACACGGGTTGTCCATGGCATCGGGTAGGTCGATGTCATGGAAATCTGAGGGTTCGACACGAGGTAGAAGGATATGAAATGGCACGGCTGGCCCAACCATAGTCTCTGTAACCACAACCTTGTCCACTTGGACAGACTTGGGATTGGCAAAGCCATTCCTAGATAGGAAGGCTTGCCAACTATCACCATGAAGGCTTAAATGGTGGACGATGATGAGTTTAATCAAGCCGTGATGGAAAAGGCTGCTATCAGCCTTCTCACTCTTGAATGTTTTAGACATCTTGTACAAACTTCGCAAAAGATAATGTGGCATATTTAAGGGATAGCCTATAAAATTCATCAACAACCGAAGGTGATACAGCAATACCAAACCATACCGACCTTCGCAGGTCACAAACTGTCTAACAATTACGAAAATATCATGCCACCTTGGTTTGAGGGTAGTGATAGGCATACCTTTATCACAGGAAACAATATTTCTTGCCGTGAAAAGGAGAGGCCACGGCACCTCGTCTACTTTGGAATTTTTAAACCGCCTTTGGCCTGTCGCTGGTAGTCCTATAGCCAAGCTCACGAATTCCTCATTAAGCTCAAGTTGTACGTCTCCGACTTTAGCCCTGCACCCGTCGAAGGTGAGGGTAAATTGTTGGGCATCCGAAAGGTTGAAACCCTCAAACCTCTGTATAAACACCAGCCAACCACTGTTTTCCAAATATTTGCGGGCATTATCGTATAGCAACAGAGTTTGGCTACCATTTGGCTCTATGCGCACCACCAGTGCCATAGACAGGAGCACACAGTGATATGGGTGAACGGCCAAGGGTTTGAACAGTGGTATACGCAAGGTCGATATGCTCACAGGCTTACCCGAAAACAACAAAGTTAACCCGGGATAGGGGGAAAGCATTAATGCCCGAATGTGCGAGGGTGGTGGAGCTAGCTCAGCCCATGCAAAAAAGTCATTTCCCATTGTACAACCGATGGCGCATATAGCGATTCAAATCACCATTGCATATGTTAAAAACCATGCCATTCAAACAATTAATGAAATCTATGGTAAGTCGACCAAAAATTTGTGCAAGAAATAGTTTTAACATAGTTTTAAAACCAAAACAATAATTCGAAATCAACACCAAGGGTTCGATCATATCAAATGTATGTTTTCATGAAATGCTTATACCAAGGGTCTAACCACAACGTCAATGTGTTTTTATGAAAACAATGTGTCAAGGCAATCGATGAAAGAACATAGAACATCAAACGACCAATGTATTAAAAACTCAATCATAAGAATATCATCACAGTCTTATAAAAACGAAGTCATATTAACAATTAAAGAATGCCAAATGAGTAAAGATCTTGGAGCCTTTCCAACTGCGCAACTATAATTAAATTGGAAATGCAATGAACACATAGACAAGAGTGACTAGTGACGATTTAAATGTAACTTCAAAATCAAATTTTTCACGCTTGCAGTCGTGAAAACGAGAACAAAGGTAAGTGTGCAAATGCGCAAAATAATAGTGTCGTTTTATTCAAAGATTGCGATGAAGATCAAGGTTCGCAAAACACTGGTGTAGGCAGCTTATAAGGATAGTATAAAAATGCGAATTGGCTGCCAACAACACACATGCAGTTTTTACTATGCTCGAGTGTACACACGGCCTGTCCAGAGACAACCCGCGTGGACCTAGGGCCGACCTTTTAAAGGTCGACGCCCGCCCAAAAAATGAAATGAAAAGCAAAAAAAAAGAATTGAATAGCTAGATAGGGGATTTTGTATTTACTTGGTCCAGACGGAAGTTCGTTTCATCCACTGTAGCTCCCAAAATCACCATTTTTATCAAAGGGGGTCTTTTGGTTCCAGAGTCAATTTCCAAATCAACAATGGTGATAATGAGCTCCCAGCTTCTATTTATAGACTTTTTGGCCTCTTTTTGTCACTTTTTTGGCCTCCCTTATCATTTTCTTTATACCAAAAACCATTTAGAGTGATTCAGGAGTTATATGGGAGGGATTTGATCGGGTATTGGGACATTTTTTTTTAGTTTTGAGTAAATTTTGTCGGTCCATGAAAAATTTTCCGACGATCAACTTGAGCATATAGGTTAGGTTTCTACCCTGATTTTTGTATCTCGTTGTCTTTTCCATTCACCATAGGATCGATCCCATCATATTGTGACATGGAACCATCATATCTACTTTAGAAGTGTCACAATTTGGTGGTAGAGCTTACTGGAACATGGATTCCCTAGGTGGATCATGGTTGCATTATGGCATTCATGTTGTCTATAAAAACATTGTAGGCTCGGGAGTCCTTATAGTCTTTCCTGAATATGAGTTTGAGCCTCATTTGCATCATTCTTCTTCACTCTTGACCTCACCCTCAAGACTCCCAAAAAATAATGGGTCTTCTTTTAAACCCTTTTCAGACCCTCTAAATATGAAAATATTACCGAGCGATCTTGTGGCCTTTCACGCTCATTAAAATGAAATTTGAAGTCACGTATGTCCGACAGTAGTTTACCCCTTTTTTGGTCTGGATGGTCAACTGTACGAACAAAGGTGTACTCTATAGAAGAGTACTCTCAGGTATAATTTTATCCCTTTTTCGGGCCTGAGGGACTAAACTTATGAAGAAGGAACCCCAACGGAGTCCATATTTAAGCTCTTTTCAGACTCCCTAAAATTGAAAAGATTGCCAAGTGACCTTATTCTTTCACACTCATTAAAATTGGTCCAGAAGAACATTCCTGACAGAGTCCATAGTTAAGCTTTTTTCAGACTCCTTAAAAATGAAAAAATACCCGAGTGATCTTGGCCTTGTCACACTCGTTAAAATGGTTTTGAATCGATGTATTATCGGTGTTAGTTTACCCCTTTTTCGAACCGACTAGACTATATTCAAAAAAGGTACCCCAATGGAGTCTCCTTTTATGTTTTTTCAGACTCTCTAAATATGAAAAACCATCGATCTTACCTTCTCTGGGCTCGTTAAAATTACATCGAAGGACGTTACCATTGTGTGTTTTATTAACCACATTTTCATACCTTATACGCCATCCTTGTAACAATTTTCTTCTGCATCTTAGCACCTTTGGCCCTCGGAGGATTTTTCCCGAGTATCATTCTACTAGAACATCAGTCTTGTCCTTGTGCCTTGAAATTGTATGTTTGCAACACTCATTCCTCCTTTGTAATGTAATATTCCTTTATTCATTTTTCACAATTATTGAAAATAACAAAAAAATCAAATATACCCCAAAAAGATGAAGGGAAAAATATTTTCTTTATTGGCAGCATAATGAGTCGCCCTTAGATAAAGCATATCTGTCCATTTGCTCATCAGAATATGGGATGTAGTACAACCTTAGGAATATTTTTCTCACTATATGGAGTTGTGTCCTCCACCGTTTCGTTATCCTTCCAAACATATGGAGAGTTTTTGTTGCCTCCTGCTTCATAGACTTATGATTACTGCCATGCTGCCTGAGTCACATCATTTGTCATGATATTATCCAAGGGAAGTTTGTCACCAAGCCTGAGTCATCCCCTCTGCAATATGTCTCTTTTCCTCATAACCGACCATCCTGCACATCCAATCAAGTCCTTGTTCGAAATCACTGAAGCCTTCAGTCTGATCATCAAGATTATCAAGTCCATGACCGATGAGCCATCGAAGACCTCTGGGTAGTGCAGTCGTACACTCATATTACACTCCTACCTGAGTTTTGAATATTTTGATGTTTTTGCTCGAGCTCTGAAGATCTCATCTCCAGCCATCAGGCCGTATCAGCTTCTAGAATATGGATACTTTATACGTATATCTTTTCGATTTCGAGATGTAGCTCTGTTGTGTATTGTTCAGGGCTACTCTTTATATAGTTATATGACATGGATCTACAGTGTATTTGATTGGTAGTCATGGTTATATTTTATCCCGAGCATGGGTATGCCCGCCTCAGTGAGACATGTGTTATTTTGCAGACAGCGCCTCCGGGTTCCTGATCCTTGGGCTCAATCGTTCAGCACATCAGTAAAGATTGGTAATGTATTTCACCCATAAAATGCTCTTCTGACCTCACACATTAGGGGGCATCTATTATAACCCTGAATTGCACCACACATGCTTACTTGGCATCAGGCCAACTCATATCCCTTCTTTACCAATGCACTGTTGAATAACTCTTTGAAAATACTCTTTTACAAAGGCCCACACACCCTACTCCATTACTTCACGCGTGTACACGTCGGCTAACCCAAAACATCCCGCATGGACCGACAAAAGCACAAAAAAAGGAAAGTTGCTGACGAAACACAAAAGCTATGGGTGAGTTAATTGAAACTCTCGGCCATGCATGGTCGAGGGTTCATCCAAATTCCTAGCTCCTTCTAGCCTATAAAAGAAGGGGTAGGGGTCCCATTTGGAGAAGGAAAAATATAGCAAAGAAACTCTTCCCATTTGCGTATTCCCATTGTCCCAACTCTTTAGCCTTTCCTGATGCCAAAGGAGATACAAAGCAAAGCAGTTGGAGGACAGTAGAAGAGGAGCCCAGGATCAGGTTCGCAGAGCGGTGGCCGGTCTCAACTTTTGTAAGTTGACTCATTCAAAGTAATAAATAAAATGATTTTCCTGTCCCAATTCATGAACTTTTTATAGTTTGATTAGTATATGTTTGGATTTCTAACCCGTTAGTATATAAGTAGGGTGCATGCGTAGTTGTTGCTTGTCTTGTATGCAGGTCATCTTTGGAAGGAGTATTGCGAACAAGTAATCAAGTACAACGGAGGATCGACATCAAACATCGGGAATGAGGTAGGTTGATCTTTCCATTCATTTACTAAGAAAAGGGGATTTAAATCTAGGGATGAAGGTAGAAAGTAGTTTTTCTTCGGTCATATCTGCATGCAAAGTCTGAACTCTATTTGCTAGTCTGTAGGGATATTTTCCCCACAACAATCGTCCTCTAGGGTCATCTCCCATCCATAGGCAAGGAGAGAGAGTCATTGTGGTGGGTCAAGGAGTGGATGTTGCATATGTCAAGGAAATTGAGCAGAACCTAGAGGGATTAACCATGAACATCATTGATACCATGGTGGATGAACTTCATCGGCACTACCAGTGCCATATAGTTGGCGTATCAAAATATATTGGTCGAATTCTCCATAGAGTGGCACGGGAAGTCATTTGTTACAATGAGCATCATCCTTGATGATTTTGTATATGAAGCCATGAGCTTCACTATTTTGATATTTTGGTCCTTAGACAAACACTTTTTGTAACTTCTGACGTATAAATATAAAGTTCCCACCGGATTACTTGTCTTTTTAAAATGTGTGTTTGAGTTTATAAATGTCTCAAATGTGTTTCTAACACATAATTAGTCAATGCATCTATCAATGTGTTTAGACATCTAGGAATATGTTGATACTCAATATAATCAAAATGTCTTTCCAAGAGGTGAATTCTTAAGTATACCCATAACAAACTAGGACTTCGAATGGAATAAACGTTACTCAATTGCAGCACTATTAAATGTGAATCAAGTTGTACAATAAGATGACGGATGCCAAATGAAATCGAGTCAGTTAATAATTCGATAATTGTATTGTATTCTGCGATATGATTAGTTGCACGACCAAGGAAAACACCATGTAGACTAATCAACTCATCTGTAGGTGCATATATTTCCCATGCAACAAATGTTAGGTTTTGAGTACTGCAACTAGCACAATAAACAAAGTCGATATAGGGTAGTGAAGAACCAACATCTGGAAACCAAGAAGAATGAAAGGTAAGCAGCTGAAAGGAAGAACCAAAAACGAAAAAATCACACTAGAGTATGATACACTAAAAATACACAATACATGCAAAAATAGTTTAAGCATAGTAATTCTTCAAGTAAATCCCATTTATGGTTTCACTCAAAGGAATTCCATCATAGTATACAATATCATAAGCCCCTTTCTCCAACACTCATTTCATAATATAAGGGCCACACCACATGGGCTCGAATTTACCGACCCCTAATAAGTCACGATCATGTTCGTCAAGAAGAACCAAATCACCCTAAAAAAAAACATGTGGTTTGACATGCTTGTCATATTTATATTTGACACCCTTCTTCTGAGTTTCAATGACTAAGGAAGCGCCATGGTGAGTCTCGTCTAATTGCATCAAATACAAGAGATGTTCCTCTCCAGCTGAGGTGTTAGGGAGAAGTTCGACAACTAGTTTCAAAGATGGGATTTCACATTCAATTGACAGAATAACTTCAATACCATATACTAACTGGAAAGGTGTGAACTCTGTGGCAGATTTAACGAATGTCTGATCGGCCCATAATTCCAAGAAGAGCATCGTCTTCCATCTTGACTTGTGAATTCCTATCATCCGTCGAAGCATAGTAGTAAGAAAATTGTTAATTGATTCAACCTGGCCATTGGCCTATGGATAGTAAGGTGTTGAGTTTTCATGTCAAAGAACCAACTTCTCGATAAGTTCAGACATTATGAAATTATGAAAATGAATACCATGGTCAGTGACGATGGCTTGAGGGACACCAAATCTAGTAACGATATGATTGAATATGAACAACGCTTCAGTTTTCCCAGTGTTATCAAATGCAGGCATCTCCTCGACCCACTTAGTGAAATAATTCACGACTACGATAATGTATCCATGCCCCCCGACTGAGTGAGGGTTACATGTCATGAATTCAATGCCCAATTTAGCGAATCGACCAATGAAAACTATAGGGTAAAGAGGAGTAGGATGAGATCAGATCTTATTGTTATACATTTGACAAGCATGGAATTTCTGAACGGAAGTAATGCAACCCTTGAACAATGAAGGCCAGAAGCAACCATTTCATAAGATATTTTGGACAGTTCCATACCCAGACATATGACTTCCACATGCTCTAGAATGACACTCATTCAAATCTTTCTCAGCTTCATCATAGGTTATAAATCATCGAAATATGGAATCAATACCACGACGGTAAAGGGTATCGTCAAGGATAATATATTGACGGTCTTGATACCGAATATGACGACAATCCACACTAGAAATATTGGGCCGAAAAGTTTGGGTTTGGAGATAAATGATAATGTCTCCATACCATATGTCATCAGAATTGATCATAAACAGAGACTCATCAGAAAAGGAATCCTCTGCCACCATTTCTGTCTCAGTAGATGGAACGTCACATATCAACTGGGCAAAAACCAAATATTTCTTTGATTTAGCATGCTCAAATTCCAAATCAAACTCCTGGAGAATCACGATCCATTTGGAGTATTTTCCCCCCAACAATTGTCAAGTAAGGATGTGTTGCATAGGATTTCAATCCAAAATGACTTTGGTTCTACGCAATAAGATATAATGACGAAAACGTTGAACAACTTGAACAGCTGCCAAGTCCAGTTTCTCCACATGAAAATATCTGGTTTTGGTGGTCGTGAGACTCCGACTCAAATAGTAGATAACATGGTCATCATGAGAATCATCCTCTTGGACTAGAACCATAGCAATGGTAGAGTCCAAAGAAGATAAGTATAAGAAAAAATCTTGACTATAATCAGGTGGAAATAAGAGTGGTGTACGGGTTAAGGAAAGTTTCAATGCTTCGAAGACTTTGTTGGCAGTGTCGTCCCATACAAAATCGTGACCCTTTTTAATAAGTCGAGTAAAACCTTTGGTTAATTCATCATAATTTGGGATGAATCGACGTAAAAAAAATTCCTTCCCTTGCAAACTTTGGAGTTGGCATAATGTAGAAGGAGGAGGAAAATTGAGAATAGCTTCAACCTTTAGAGGGTCCACCCGAATTCCATGTGTAGAAATGATAAAACCAAGAAGTCGTCCGGACTCCACACAAAATAATCATTTATGTGGATTCAATCGGATGAAATAATATCGAAAGCATAGGAAAATTGCTCGTAAATGTGTCGAGTGATCTTGACGACGCATGGAATGCGTTGGTAAATCATCTAGGTAAGGTTGTACAATGTGCTTAATGTCATGAAAAGTGTAATACATAGCGCATTGAAAGGTCACACCAACATTTTTGAGACCAAAAGGTAGTTTCCGATATGCGACGGTTCCCCAAGGAAAAATAAAATAATTCATATGATGATCCACGGGTAAAATATTGATTTTATTATAGCCGGAGAAACCATCCATCAGACAGAAGATTTCACTTCCGGCACAGTCGTCAACGATCTGGTCAGCGAAAGGGCTTGGATATAAATTATCTTTGGGACAAGTGTTGTAGGAAAATCTGCCTGCGGACAAGTAGATCGACCTCTAAGGTTTGACCTTAACCCTAGACAGAAAAGTGCTTATCATGAACACTGAATTTCTTTCGAATCTATC